>VJMH01000607.1:0-10313 GCA_009835185.1 Aphanomyces stellatus
CAGGCTCAGGTCCATATAAATGAACGATCAAGCCATCTGGCATGGAGACTGCTTGGTACTTGACGGCGTGCTTGCGCTACAAAAGACCGTGAACATTTAATGCTTAAAGACCAAGTCTTGATCCACCATTTACCTTATGTCCATTGTAGGCCGCCTTTTGAATCTTCTTGCCAGGACGGCAAATCTCACGGACAGTTCCATCAATGAAGCCAATACATGTCTTCAGCGGCGCTCCATGCTTGTGAATTGCGTCAGCACATTGTTGCATCCATTCGCGGTTGATGCGGGCATCGTCCCACTCGAGGAGGTGGCCAAATCGAGAATGAACGTGGAGCATTGTCTCGTTTGCAATGGATGAAAGCGCCTCCCGACTTCGCCCAAACGTTTGTACCATGGAGCCAAGTCGGTGCGGCCAGGCCAGACGATTCAGCATGATACACACTGCCTCGACTGCAGTTGCGCGATAGCGTGCTTTGGTTTTGAATGGGTCAGGTACCTCGAGCAACTGAGTCAGCTCTGGGATTTGCTGCTTGTTGAATCGGAACTTGAACCGGCAATCAGCGTCAGTGAGGTCTGCGAGGTCGAATCTGTTGGCTGGGATGCTTATCGCGCGCGAGCGTGATGCACTGGCAGCAAGGGCAACAAGAAGACCGAGCACAGGAAGAATGGTGTCCATGATGGCAGTTCTCAGATGATTGAGTGTGAAAAGTCCTGATAGCAAAAGCAAGGTTTTTCGAGAATATTCCAACACATCCCACTGGAAAGTTGTAGAAAATAATGAGTATGGATTCTTGTTGCAAAATCAGCCTTATGTACATGCTGGTTGCAAGGAGAATGCGTCCTTGACTCCCTCCATGCAGCGACGTGTCTTGGGTGAGATGAAGCGGGGGCCGTGGTCGAATCACCGGGGCGATGAGACGCCTTGCGATTTCTCATCCATTGCGTTCGTGAATGTCGGATCACGTTTACTCTCTCGTTGTGAGTTCATTCCAATTTTTGTCGATTTGTATGAATGCAATCACAAGGGAGAGGAGAGTACTACTTTCTAATGAGAGGAGAGTGGCCATAAGAGCACCGACCAGGTCATTTGAAAAGAATCGCCGACGTGAGGGATGCACCATCGCGGCAGTATGTTTGGGGAGACGCTGAAAGCACGCCCGGCCTTCACGGAGCAAGGCATGAACCGGATTGAGACCCAGTACCTCTCGTCGCTTGCCCGTCGCACCTTCCACGACTGCATCCAGACGGTCCAATTCCTCGTCACCGACGAGTCCCCCATCGTGGTCCGCCACTCGTCCCGCACGCACGCCACCTTCCACCACGAACGCACCCAAATCCGAACGTCCCTCAAGAATGCTGCGCGTGCCTTTCTTGGACGAATCCACATGGACGACGCGTTCTCGGCGCAAATGGGGTTCACCGAGTCGAACATCATCCACGATCTCTCGGTCGATGACCCTTCGCCCGCCCACACGGCACTCCGATGGGCGGGCATCCCGTCCCCATTATCGTTTATCCATGACCGCGACTTTTGCGGCGTCGAGTGCGGCGACTTTTTCCGCGACGACGCCCTCTCGGGACGGAAAGGGTGGGCCTACTCGCTCGTGTCGGTCGACCACATCGCGTGCCCCCCGCAGGCCAACTACGTCCGCGGATGGATCCGTCTCGCGCATGTATTTCTCGACACCGACGTAGCGAATCTCATCGACGTCATCTCATTCGTTCACGTCGATTTGAGCGGGCCGACGCCGCAGTTCCTCGCGCGCCAAGTGGCCAAGCAGATCCTCCGAGACGCGCACAAGAACCTCCAAGAGTCATTGGTGGCGCCACCGCCCCGCCGTCGGTACTCCACAAGCTCCATCTCAACCGAGAGTCTTCGGTCGTGGCCGAAAGCGGTCTCCCCCGACGTGCTCGACCGCGTCGCCGACACCCTCATCGACCGGCAGTACTATTCGCGCCGTCCGACTTCATCTTCGTCGGCTGCGTATCCGCCCCTCGTCTCGCCCATGGCCTGCTGCTTGACTTGCCGCGCGGCGGCGGCGACCGAGCCCTTGATCGCTTGCAAGGTATGCGATACGACGAGTTGTCTCCCCTGCGGCGTCCGGTGGCGCGTCGTGCTCAAGTTTGACGTTCGCATCCACCTCTGCCCGCGCTGCTACGACGGCTTGATCCAACACCAAGGCCAAAGCGGTGGCGGCGCGAGCCAGCACGAGTCCAAGCAAAGCCATGCCGCCGCGGCGTAAAACCAGACTCATTAAAATATTTATTCAACGGTCACACGCGACGAAAATAGAAGAGTTATTTTTGGCGCTCGGATCGCAGTGGCGCTTCATTTCTCGCTGGCACGATGAGCCACAGCCCCGCTAAGGAAAGTCCAAACAAGCCCAAGACGCCGGGGAAGCCGAGTCCGCGGCGGGAAGGCAGCCCAGGCAAAGTTGGGTTTAACCTCCACACGGGGTTTGAAGACATCAAATCGAGTTGCGGCGAGCAGGTGGATTCGCGCAAGCGGACGGCACCGACGCCAATCTTTGGCACGAGTTCGCGGCCCAAGGACCCGGGGGATGGCAGCAAGTCCCCCGTATGTCATTCACCATGACGAAAAATTCCCCAACTGGCGTGTAGGGCCCCGGCGCATACCAAGTGCCGTCGGCCATCAGCCGCCCCGTGCTCTCGACAATGGTCACAGCCCCCGCATGCTCGATCGCCGGCCGCGAAAAGTTTGGGTCGACGTCGGACTTGAAGTCGGCCGCCAACTGCCCTGGTCCAGGTACACTGTATTGGATGGTCGAGAATGGTTGACGCTCACGTGCGTGCCAGGGGACTACACGCCGCACATTGTCAACCCCAACGAACCTATCGCGCCGCAATTTTCCCTGGGCAAGAAATGGTCCAAGAGCCTCGACGGCCAAAGCAAAGTGCCAGGGCCAGGCGCGTACGACACGCCCGAGAACCTCCTCAACACCAAAACCGTGCGTCGCAATCGTCTCGATGTATGATGTTGACCACGACGGTATTTTAGGTGCTCTCGACGTCGAAACACGCGACCGCGTCGTCGTTTCCCAAAGTAAACCGCAAACCACTCATGGAAAGCTCGACGGCAGACGTTGGCCCAGGTTTGTGTTGGCGCCCGAGAGAAACTGTTGCTCATGTTGCTTCAGGGCAATACAACACGGGCAACGTGGCGGTGGGCAAGCAAGTCGTATCGACCGTCACGAATGCCGGTATGTCATATATTTGTGTTTTTGTTGTTGCTGGGTTTGATAGTATGAGTAGCGGCCTATTCGTTTAGCGTCGTGGGGCGCTCGAAAGCCCCCGTGGGTTCCCGCATGGGTCACGATGTCGGGCCCGCGCCCAATGCGTACAAGGCGCAGGCGGCGGTCGGCACCCAAGTCCTCTCGAATTATAAGACTGCGCCCAAGTGTTCCATGTCGGGCAGGACCAAGTTTGGCAGTCACTTTTAACGCCATCTCGATGATATACTATGCTCTATATATTGAAAACGATGCCGCTGCCTACGCGTCGTCGTCGTCGTCGTCGGCCGCCGCCGCCGCATGCTGCAAGCGCCATTGCTTCATGCGCTCGTACTCGTTGTAATGTTGCTTGCGCTTTTGCGAAAAGTCCTTGGTCGCCGTCTTGGCCATCTTGTTTCGGTTGCGCGCGGATGACGACGACGCGTTCGACGAGCAATCGCTGTCCCATTCGCTTCGCTCTTGGTGTTCCGTCAATTTTGCATTCAATTCGTCGAGCTGGAGCTCCTTCCCGTTCGACGCACTGTGTGCCGGCGACGCCGGTGAAAAGCCAACATGCGACGACGCCCCCACTGGCTTGAGTGCGTTGGTTGGGTCGGCGTTGTGCATTTCCATCGCCACATCAGTGATCTCGATCGACGCCTCCGCTGCTCCAACGTCGGCAGTGTCCGCTTCGCCCGCGTAGTAATGATACGGCGTGTTGGGTTCCTCAATCTTCATGCGCGTGCCGCGGTCCAGATCATGCAGCGCAATTGTCTCTTCGTCCCACTTGATATGCGGCCGGCCGGCCGCGGGTTTCTTGCTGCTCGCCATGACACAACAAACTGGTGCTTCCGCGACAAAAAACAAACGCCCGTCTTTGTCCCGCTGGTTTGTTATCCGGAAATGCCCCGGATAACTAACCGGAAATTTACCGGATAATCGAATAGGGATTCGCGCATTCAATTACCCTGGGGTGCACTCGCTGGTTTCCCAATTAAAATTGGGCTTCGATCATGCGTTGATTATCATGCCCCTTCCTTCCGGAGGCTAACAAGTCCAACGCCCCACCGTCGCACCGTCGCCAAGTTGGGCTCACCAAGGGCATCAAACTTTGCACCACACTCCACACTCGATACTTTTCTTCCATGATGGAGGCGGCATTTATATGCACGAGGAAATATCGCTCATGAAACAAGACACTTCCAACCACGCTGGCTTCGACCAGATTTCCCAACTTCCTGAGTCTGAGAACAACATTCCCTCATGTTTTGAAATGTGATCGACTTGTCGAATACTACTACATAGTACTTCCAAAGTACTTTTGACCTTCAACGACGTGCTAAGGGATGCAAGAGGCAAGCTGGGACGCGTACCAGCAGAACACGCACTCAACCTCGCTCTCGAATAAGCTGGAGAACTTTGTCGAGGAAGCCAGCAAAGACTTACACTGACGATTAAGACTAGGACAATGCTTAACAAGCGGATCGCGACCGAGTTGTCCCTTTAACGGTCAACAAACACTCGAGTGCCACAGGACACGATGGCATTCTATATCAGCGCTCCGCTAGCACCACATGGACTCAACGAACCTCTGAGATTCTTTGTCCAACTTGTTGAAGTCGTCCACAATCAACCTTGAAGTTACCTCCCGTGCCTTGCATCTCAGACACCCACACCGAGATGCTCGACTTACTTTGTTGCGTCAACAGTGCCAGCGATGCGACCCGACCAGCTTGAACACGTTGGATCTTTCCATTCCTGCATTTGCCGCCTCCAACCCACATGCCTTCTTCTGCCTTGGACACTGAGCTCCACTCGCCCACCGTGGCCTATGAAGCGGCCCCGCCCACGCCCCACGAGGATGTCGTGGCACCCACCTCGCGCCGCTCCTCGCGCTTTCGCTTGGCACTGGGTCTCTCCGTGCTCTGCGGCGTCGCCTGCGTCTCCATCGGGGCGCTCTTTGTCGTTCGGTCGACGAAACCAGCCAAGCCCGACACCCACTCCCTCGTCTCGACCCTCCAAAACGCCGCCGCCATCCAAGTTGACGTCCAAGCCCTTCGTCCCTCTATGCTACTCAACGGCCGCTCCACGGCCACTATCTACCTCGTGCCGCGCCAACAGACTGCCACGTCAGAGACCGCCACGTCATCCCTTGAATTCGACGCGATTCTGACCCAGCGTGGCGAGACCCACACCGAAGAGTATGTGCTCTTGAACGGCCATGGCTACTGGTCCATCCTGGCCAACGACGACGACGCGACGCAGCTCTCGGCGGGTTGCCTCCAACCGACCCAAGTCCCGCCCATGAGTCTCCTCCAACCATCTCTGACGTCGTCGCGCATCGTCGGCAATGTCATCGTGGGCGACACTGCCGTCGACATGTCATGCGACGATGGGTATCTCCTGGAAGTGGCATTTGCTGGCGAAATATTTGCATGGTGTGCGTCGTCCACGACCAGTCAATTAGTCCATGCCAAAGGCAGCGACTTGACGTTGACGCTCACGTACCTCTCCGACCTAGCAGACGTGCCAACCATTCAAGCTCCGCATTTGGACGAAATGTGCCCGACCTTGGACACGACCATGCCATTGGCAGTTGCACCACAAGCGCGCGCGACGCGTGCTGAAGCCACAGCCCAGCTCGAGTCGGCAACATGTGGCTGCCAAGGCGACATGAAGCCGTGTTTGTTTCTCCATGGTGTCGGCGAGTCCTCGACTCAAGCTTCGACGAGTACATTTGCTGCTTCTTGGGGCAGCATTGAAAACAACTCGCCCTGTTGCTCCAGCTTGACGTTTGCCCATTTGGACACGGTGAGTCGGCCGTGGTACGACGCGACGCTACTGCAAGAATTCTGCGACGCCGCGCTTGGTGCTGCGTCCAACAACAATGGCAATGCTGTGGGCGATCTCATCTTGGTCACCCACTCCATGGGCAATCTCATCGCCGGTGGCGCCGTCGCCAACAACCTGTGCCAGTTGTCCAACCGCGTGAGCTGGGTCTCGTTGGCTGGCCCCATGACTGGCAGCAAGACGGCCAACCTCCTCGAACAGAAATGCAATTCCGGCGGCTGGGGCAACGCCGCCATCAAGAGCATCCTCTCCCTCGTGGGGAAATGCCCTGCCCAACCGGCTTACTTGAGCTTGAAGACCCAAGACACGGACAACAGCTACGCCCAAAGCCAGTTCGCGATGGCGCAAACGGCACGTCAGCAGCACACGACCAAAAAGCTCCTCTGCGGCAGCAGCCCCACGGGACTCATCACGGTCGACTCGGCGCTCCAGATCGTCAGCCAAATGAGCGGATTTGACAACCCGAACGACGGCGTCGTGGACTTGAACAGCTGCACGGCTGGCGTTGGCACGAATGGCTTTGGCAACACGTATTCGAGCAGCAACTACTATGCCTCGGTCAACCATCTCGATGCATCCTTTCGCAATGGCGATGGCTGGTGGGGCGACGACCGCAAGCCTGTTAAGTGGTTTGAATGTGGCTTGTAAATGCGTAATGAACTCATGTGTGCTTGGGTTTCAGCTTGTGCTTCATGCGAAGTGCAACAAGGACATTCATTTCAATATCATGGATCGCTTACAACGTAGCGTTTGGCAATGGTGGAGGGCGTACTTGCGCTTTCATCTTTCAATTTGATGCCAATGTTCACCCATAAACAGCCTATTTGTGGTTTCTGGCAGATTGCCACCCCGCTTTGCCGCCATCACGGAAACGAATTGGAGACCCCAAGAACGTCATGACCAACTTACAAGCCCCAATCGTTCAGAAATGGCATGCGACGCACGTGGCTCAAGTCCCATCGTCTCTTGCTGAGTCATACTTGGATTATGTCGTGTTATTGGACTGTCATAAAATCGAATGAATAGACGATGGAGTTTGACGGAGCCTTCGAGTATTCCCGTTGTCCTTTCAGCCGCCACTCGTGATGGACAGACACCCTCCAACCCTTCACTTTCTAGGTTGAATGCTCCGATACCAAATAAAGTTAGTCGCTTAGAGATCCAGCGTGCTAATCATGTAAATTTCCTGAGGCTGGGCTCTCACCAATGCACTCAATTTGGCATTGAAGCCGGGGCCGCCGTTCGTCACTCGGAGGTGCACTTTGCGGGTTGGAATGGGCCTCGCGCCCAATGCTTCAATGAGCATCGGCACGTCTTTGACTGCCACGCGGCAAGCGAGTTCGCGGATCGTTCCGTTGGTCCGGAGGGCCTCTGCGAGGCGATACACGACTGCACCATCGATTTCGTCCACGAAAATCGACACCGTCTCCAACGACCGGTTTTCAAAGAGCTGGGAAAACACATTGCCTTTTTCTGTCCAGCTCGTAAGTGACTTGAGCACGCTCGCGGCAATCGTCAAGGTTTGCAGTTGCGGCATCGTGGCTAAATGTGGCGCCAAGGACGAGAGGTAGATGGTCTTGGTGTGGTCAAGCTTGACGGATGCAAGTCGCTTCGCCTGGCTCAATCCCTTCCCGAGGGCTCGGGCGTCCATGTCCCGCATGTAAAATTGACTCAAATCCAATCGCTTCAACTGAGGCCAGCGAGGTATGTACTCTGCGATGCAGTGGACACTCTGCACCGATTCGCTCAGCGTAAAGTCCGTTTCATAGTTGGTCAAGACGACGGACTCGACGGCCGAGCCACTCAAAGCATGGCACAACGCTCGGATGGACGAGCGAACCAAATAGTGCAGTTCCAAGTGTACGAGGGAGGGCAGGACAAGACGGTGGGCAGCCTCGCCCCATGCTTTCGAGTTAGGCGGGAGCTCCAATGCTAGCGTCCGTGCGTTTTGAAGACATGACAAAAGCGTCTCAATGTCTCGGACATTCCACTCGCATTTGACTACACGTGCTTTGTGGCTGGGCAAGGCAAAGCCTGGAGTGGTGGGGAAGCGGGGGAGCTTGACGTCGTACAGAGTCAAGTCGCCAAGCGTCGAGCACTCGGCAACAGCTGTGTAAAAGGAAGCCATCGCATCCAGAGTCGCCCCAAAGTCCCATCGACCAAATTTGAACTCGCAGACTGGACGCGCTTGGAGCCACCGAACGACATGACCGAGCCTCGTTGGCGTAAATCGAATGGGCGAGATGAGCGAAAACTTGGTCACGTTTGACGTTTCGAGGAAAGCCAAGAGCTCGTCAACGGCAGAGACAGTGCTGGACGTGCAGATCCCCATGTAGAGAGCGTCGAGATGGGCGACGGACGACGGCGGGAGACTGCGGGGAATGACATATGTGCCACAGGGACCACTGCCCCACGACCCAATCTCGTGCGGCCAGAGACTTGGTTGACGAGACGTTGTTCGAAGATGGAGAACGATTGACGATGGCAGCAACGAGCGGAAGTGACCCATGTCGACGACGAGGCCATGGGGGAGTTCAACGACAGAATGGTACCGGGCGACTGCTGCCAACGACGCCAGCGAGAATGGAGTTGCATCTTGATGAGGCCACACTTGGGAGGAAGGGACGACTGGGTAGCGCAAACATGGGCTATGCGGCCACAGAACGGTAGGATGGATATGCCCGCGGAGGGCTAAGAAGTGGACCAAGTCACCAAGACCTCCTCCATCTGATGTGTTGAGAGCGTCAAGCCAGGCAAAGAAGCTGATGCTATCGGGAAGAAAGAAGGCGACGCGCTCAACAAGATCTGTCGGTAACTGCCACGTGGTCAAAGGCGGCTTGGCAGTCGGCGGAATCCTCGACGGTGGCGGCAAAGCCAAGTGCGACGGTTTCGAACCCATGGCGAATCAGGCAATGGTCTGAAAGGCACACGTGTTTAATTTTGAACCAATGAGAGAGCATGCACTTTGATTGCTCATGTTTGATTGGTCAATGACATTTCTTCCAACAAAGCCACCGATTGGTGCTTTAACCGTTTCGCACAGAATAAGTCACCACGTTTTTTCGCCTTGTACTGACCGAAAACATGCATTTTGTGAATTTTGGAGCCCAAATATAATAAAATTTCTTCGTTGTGATTTCCCTACAAACTTTAATATAAATATAAATTAAATTTTGACCGATGCATGTTCGATTTGTGAGTTAATATGAACAAAAATCTCCAGGTCCACCTTATTAAATACGGTGAACTAACCGTATTTAATAAGTCACCTGGAGTTATTCTGTGCGAAACGGTAATTCTTTTCGTTTCTCTTCATATGCTCGTCACATCAAAACGCAAGACCACACACAGTTCAAATCCACAATTCATAACATCGTCATTTCACCTAGAAAAAAGCGTTCATACATATTGGGCTAATTAACCCGCAAAACACTCATTCCCACGTAAGTTCACCTTCTACAATGACCACTACATATGGTTAGCGGTCGGAGTGACATAACGAGGCAAACACACAGGTAGTAACGTTATCCGAAGTGTCCTTCACATTTGGCCCTTGCTTGGACAACATCCGTCGTCGCAACATAAAGTCGCCTTGTTATCTTTCGACAGTGTCGTGTGGTTGATTGATGCTACTTTATGAGGGTTAGGTGTCGTTGAGTGAGTCGAACTCGTTTCAATGCTGGTGGGCGCATTCACTAGGTGAGGACCTGGTTTTGGGCTATCTCGATTGGACTTCTGCTTTTGGTGAATTTGGAGCCACGCGATGGATTGCGAGGAATGATTAAACAACGCCATCAAGGCATTTCAGGATGACTATGTGGGAGCGTTGAACCCAAACACCCCAAAGCGGTTGTTTCATCTGAAGTTAGGCGCGAGCTTCGAGATAAAAGCAATGCAAAAGAAATATAATTGTCAAATGCGTTACCAAGGAGCGCTCCACTATACAAGTTTCAGGTGGACGCGTTCAACCCAAATGAAACAGAAGTAAAAAAATGCATGTTCACACGAGTTAGACTATCGTCTAGAGGGCACATTCGAACCACTTGATCGGCTTGCGGGCGTCGCCAAACCAACCATCGTTGTTGCGGAAAGACGCATCCATGTGGTTGATGGCGGGCTTGTAGTTGTAGCTCCAATACGTGCTGCCAAAGCGACTTGTATCGACGCCGGCCGTGCAGCTGTTCCAGTCGACGACGCCATCGTTCTCCGAGTCATGTTTGCTCATCTCGCTGA
>VJMH01000609.1:0-26395 GCA_009835185.1 Aphanomyces stellatus
GTTGGCATCGGTGAGAACAAAGGCCAAACGTTGAGCTGGAAAACTCGCGTCCAATGGCATCACTGCGGCACCAGCCTTCGAGGTCGCGACCAAACCAATCGAGAATTCCAAACAACGGCCCATGATGACAGTGACACGCGAGCCCACACAGACGCCAAGTGCGGCCAAATCGTGCGCGACAACATTGGCCTGTTGGTTCAATTCGCCGTACGACAGCCATTGATCTTCAAACTCAATTGCGCGAGCATGGGGTTGCATCGCGGCTTGGGATTCAAAGCCATGATGCAAAAGCTCGAATGGCAAGGCAACTTCCGTACCGAACGAAGCGAGTTCAATCATGTCTTCTTGGGTTGGGCTCAATTCCCACAACGCAGACACGTTTGTTTCGGTATCAAACAAGTCGCAGAGTTGCATCAGCGTAAAATCGAATTCCTCGAGCAGCAAGCGGGCTTGTTTCCACGAAATGGATGTGGGCTTGTACAATGCATGAGCAATTAAGTGAGTTGCGCTGGGTTCCACGATCATTTCAAACGTGTACGCCTTGGAATGAAGAGTATCCACGCCAGATTCCATGATTTCAGGCAAGTCATTTTCAGCATCCACTTCAGGCAAATTTTGGTACGCAAACAACGTATCAAAGAGTTCGCCTTCCACTTGACTCCAGCGCTTGATGTCAATGAGGCTTGCGTGGGAGAATGGCATCATCGAGCCTCGTTGGGATTGAATGTCCTCGGCCAACGATTCGATGGGCAAATCATCGTCAAACGTGACCTTATACGGCACCGTGTTGATGAGAGGCCCAAGGATTTGATCCGCATCCTTGACGGGGATATCACGATTGGCCATGACTTGACCAAACACAACGTTGTTTTGACGGGTGTACTTGCGAAGGGTCACCGCCCACGCCAATTTGCTGAGTTCGGCAATCGTAATCCCAACACTTTGGGCGGCGTAGCTCATGTCCGCAATCGAGAGGGTGGTTTCGATGGACAATTCATCCTCGCAATTGTCTTGTGGAGTGGTGGAAGCTCCAATCGGAGACGAAACAACGCCCGCGAGATACGATCGCCAAAACGCTTCGGTCGAAGCCTTGTCTTGCGCTTCGATGTAGTCGACAATCCGGCAAAAGCTTGGTCGGCTTGGCGTCGTCTTTCCACTGTACGTATCAAACAAGTCGTCGAGAACCATGGACAACGACCAGCCATCATACAGCGCGTGATGAATCGTCAACACAGCGTATTCTTCCGATTTGGCTGTGACAATGGTGAGGCGGACAAAATACTTGTCACCGATCGCAAACCCACGAACTTGGTCGTCGGCCAAAAATTGTTCAATCGTGGAAACTGTTGTACGAGCGACATCCAAGTCGACAATATCCTGGCGAATAATTTGGTAAATGCCAGTCGGTGACGTGACAAATGTCGTTCGGAGAATATCGTGGCGCGATACAATTTGGCTGAAAGCGGAACTCAACTTGTCGGCGTTCCACGAGCCCGTCAATTTGAACGAGTTCTGGGCAACATATGCGGCACGGCTATTGACAGTCGCGTACACCATCCCAGCTTGCAATGGCGTGACAGGGTAGACCACAAACTCGTTCAAGCAAAGCGTCGTGGTCCAGTCTTGGGCCACGGATTGCGCCACGTCTTGCGGCAGCGACACCACGGGCCATGAAATGTCGATTTGGTTGTTGGCCACGACCGAGGCGACGCGCCACAAGATGGATTCCTTGAGCAACTGTCCTGCCGTGATGCCAAGACCAGCCTTCTTGCACGCGGCCACGACTTTGATGACGGAAATCGAATCGCCGCCAAGCGAGAAGAACGACATGTTGCGGCCAATTTCGCTCAACTCGACGTCCAGCACGTGGGCCCACACCGCCGCCATTTGCATTTCCGCTTCGGTTTCGAGCGCATCCACTTGCACGACAATGTCACGCGCTTCGAGGGCCTTCTTGTCAATCTTGCCGTTTGTGTTTTGCGGCATCGTGTCCAATCCGACCCACACCGACGGCACCATGTACACGGGGAGCTGCGACGCGACGGTTTCTTGGAGTTCGTCCACGTCCAAGTCGGCAGGGGTAAAGTATCCCACGAGATACGTTTTGTCCTTGACGATTGCGGCCGCGGCCGTCACAAGCGCATGTTGCATCATCGCCTCGGCGACTTCGTCCAATTCGATGCGATAGCCCTTCAACTTGACTTGACTGTCCTGTCGACCCAAGATTTCAAATTGGCCGTTGGGAAGGAGGCGGGCCAAATCGCCCGTCTTGTACATCCGACCATGGCCAACGAACGGATCGACCAAAAATCGCTCGGCCGTTTGGTCGGCCAAGTTGAGATAACCAGGGGAGACCCCGATGCCACCCAAATACATCTCACCGACGACGCCAACTGGGACCGTTCGATGGGCATCGTCGAGAATGTACGAATTGATGTTCTTGGTCGGCTTGCCAATGTTGATGGGGGCATCCACACTCAGGAGAATCGAGTGGGTCGTGCTCGAGCATTCCGACGGCCCGTACGTGTTGTACAAGTCAACGTACGGACACCAGAGGTCCTTGAGGGCAGACGAAATGGCTTCCCCGCCGACTTCAATGAATTTGAGGTTCGGGTATTGCTTGGGGTCGCCAAGCAACCCCAACCCCGTAGACGTGATGGCGAGCGCGTCGACTTTGTGGATGGTCTCGAGGACGTTTTCACCGCGCAAGACCAGCGTCGCGCCATGGCTGAGCGTCTTCCAAATTTCTTCTTGGCACCAATCAAACCCGATCGATAAGAATTGCATCACGCGGCTGCCAACGCGATACGCCGCGGCGCAAAACGGGAACGACACGAGGTTCACCGCCCCGACGTGCAGGGTCGGGACACCCTTGGGTTTGCCAGTCGAACCCGACGTGTACACGACATACGCTTCGTCGTGCTTGGTCGCAATGTGTTGCGCTTGGGGTTCGAAGCGGCGGGGCGACGCAGCGAGATCACGCGACGAAATGTACACGACAGGAACCGACAAGTTCATTTCGAGCATGCGGTCCCGGTGGCCTTCCGTGGAAATAATCGCCGCCACGTCAGCATCGGCCAGCATGCCCGAGAGACGCGCGGCGGGAAAGGTCGCATCAAGTGGCATCATCGCAGCGCCAACCTTGAGGGCCGCGAGAAGACCAATGGGGAATTCCAACGACCGTTGCATGGCCACGGCGACGCGGGAGCCAACGCATACCCCAAGCGCAGCCAATTCGAACGCAACCGTGTTGGCTTGGGTGTTGACTTGGTCGTACGTGAGTGCCTTGTCCCCAAATTCAAGTGCACGAACGTTGGGGTGGGTGGCCGCGATCGCTTCGAACGCATGATGGAGCAAATCGAACGGCAACGGCGCTGTCGGGCCAAAACAAGCCGACTCGATCAAGGTGGTTTGAACGGAACTCAAGCCCCACAAGTCAGCCACGGGCGCATGGGTGTCGACGACGTTGCAGAGTTGGGTCAGCGTGTAATCGTATTCATCCAAGATCCATCGAGCTTGTTGCCACGTCAAGACGTCGGGCTTGTACTGCGCGTGAATCGCGAGTGACGACGTCGTCAGTTCGACTGTCATGTCGAACGCATACTCGACCGAATGGAGCGGAATGGTGGCACACTCGACGACTTGAATGTGGCCGCCGTCGAATTCCGCGACCGTTTCGGGCGCGTTTTGAAACGTAAACAAAGTGTCAAAGAGCTCGCCTTCGACTTGGCTCCACCGCTTGATGTCGATCAAACTCACGTGCGAATGCGCCAACGTGGATCCGCGCTCCGACTGAATGCCATCGAGCAACGCTTGAATGGACACAGTGTCGTCGAATTGGACGCGGCACGGGATGGTCGCAAGCAGCGGGCCAGGGATCTTGTCGGCGTCCTTGACAGGGATTTCACGGTTCGCCAACACTTGGCCAAACACAACGTCGTTTTGACGCGTGTATTTGCGTAGCGTCGCCGCCCACGCGAGCTTGGCAAGTTCGGCAGCCGTGACACCAGCGCGCTGGGCCACCTTGGTCAACTGTGCCACCGTCGTGTGGGTGTTCAACATCAACGGAGTCTCTGTCGCTTGCTGCAGCATTTGGCTAGCGTTGTTGGACCCGACGGGGAAATACTCGACGCCCGCGAGGTACGAGCGCCAATAGTCGGCCGTCACGTTCTTGTCTTGGGCTTCAATGTAATCCACAACACCGCGGAAACTGGGGCGATCCGTGATGGCATGGCCTCGAAGCGTGTCAAAGAGGTCGCCCATGAGCATGGCAATCGACCAGCCATCGTACAACGCATGATGAATCGTCATGACCCCGTACTTGTCCGCCTTGGTATCGACAATCGCGAACCGGACAAAGTACTTGGCGCCAATTTCAAACCCACGCGCGAGGTCGGCGCTCAAAAACTCGTCGATGGTCGCGACAGACTTGTGCGAGACTTCGAGGTCTGCAATGTCCATGCGAATGACTTGGTAGATGCCGGTCGAGGACGTGACAAACGTGGTGCGCAAAATGTCGTGGTGTTGAACAAGGGCGCGGAATGCAGCGCACAGCTTGTCCGTGTCAAAGTCCGCACTGATCTTCATGGTGTTTTGCATCGCGTACGCTTCGCGGTCGTTCACGGTGGCGTACACCATGCCAGCTTGCAACGGCGTCACAGGGTACACGATGAATTCGTCCAAGTGGAGCAATTCAGACCATTCGTCGGCCACGGAAACGATCACATCTTGAGGCAACGACACGCTTGGCCAAGACACTTCAGTTTGGTTTTGATTCGCTGCAGCAGAGGCCGCTCGCCACAAGATAGATTCTTTCAGCAATTGAGCAGCCGTGATGCGCAAGCCAGCTTGTTTGCAGGCCGCCACGACTCGGATCACAGTGATGGAATCACCACCCAAGGCGAAAAACGACGATTGGCGACCGATTTCAGCCACATCGACATCCAACACCTGGGCCCACACTTGCGCCATGTTGCGTTCGACATCGGTTTCCAATTCTTCGACGTCCATGTCAACGTCCATGGCAGCCAAAGCAAGTTTATCAATCTTTCCGTTCACGTTGGTTGGCATCACGTCCAACGCCTTCCACACAGCAGGAATCATGTAAACAGGGAGCAGTGCCGACATTGTGGCTTGAAGTTCGTTGAGGTTGACCGAGGCGGGCGTGAAATAGCCGACTAGATGGGTTTTGTTCTTCACAAGTGCAGCAGCAGACTTCACATCAGGGTGTTGGACCATAGCTTCCGCAACTTCATCCAATTCGATACGGTAGCCCTTGAGCTTCACTTGGCTGTCTTGGCGACCCATAATTTCAAACGTGCCGTTCGGGAGCAAGCGACCAAGATCACCACTGCGGAACATACGGCCATGTTCCTTTGTGAATGGATCCACCAAGAATCGTTCTTCAGTTTGATCTTGCAAGTTGATGTATCCAACAGAAATACAACCACCACCCAAGTACACTTCACCTGCCACACCGACAGGCACAAAGCGTTGGTTCACGTCCAAAACGTAAAAGTTGACGTTTTGGAAGGGGGCGCCAACGCTCACAGCAGTGTCAACGGTCAGCTCGACAAAATTCGTCGTAATAGCGCACTCAGATGGACCGTACACGTTGATGAAGCGAACGTGGGGAGCCCACAAGTCCTTGAGCTGAGTAGGAATTGCTTCACCAGCAACGCACACGCACTTGAGGTTCGGGTACGTCGACGGTTGGCCCAATAGACCCAAACCAGTGGGCGTCACCATGAACACATCGATGGTCGAAATGACTTCCATAAGATTGTCCGTGCGGAACACAAGCGTAGCACCAGCTGCGAACGTTGTCCAGTGTTCCCACTGGCAAGCGTCGAAACCAAGAGCCATGAATTGCATCACGCGAGTTCCCTTCGTGATCATCGCCACCGGCGCAGTATACGTGATGGTGTTGACAGCACCGCCATGCAATACAGGCACACCCTTGGGTTTACCAGTCGAACCAGACGTGTACACGATGAACGCTTCGTCGTGGCGGGTGGCAATGTGCTTGGGGGAAGGCTTGAACGTCGCCGACGATTGCTTCAGTTCCGAAGACTTGATGTAAATGACCGGAATGTCAAGTCCCATTTCTTCCACGCGAGCACGGTGGGTTTCCGTCGTAATGATGGCAGCTGCGTTGGCATCGGTGAGAACAAAGGCCAAACGTTGAGCTGGAAAACTCGCGTCCAATGGCATCACTGCGGCACCAGCCTTCGAGGTCGCGACCAAACCAATCGAGAATTCCAAACAACGGCCCATGATGACAGTGACACGCGAGCCCACACAGACGCCAAGTTCAGCCAAATCGTGCGCGACAACATTGGCCTGTTGGTTCAATTCGCCGTACGACAGCCATTGATCTTCAAACTCAAGCGCGCGGGCATGGGGTTGCATCGCGGCTTGGGATTCAAAGCCATGATGCACGAGCTCGAATGGCAGCGGAACTTGCGTACCGAAGGAGGCGCCTTGGACCATCTTTGTTTGAGTAGGACTCAGGGACCAGAGAGTGGAGACGGTAGCGCTAGCTTTCAATCCGTTGAACAAGAGGCCCAACGTGAAATCGAACTCTTCCAACATCCAATGTGCCTGTTGCCACGAAATCGCGCCGGCTTTGTACATGGCTTGAAGGTTCAACGACGTCGCGGTGGGTTCGACAATCAACTCGAACGTGTATTCCATCGAATGGATGCTCTTGACATGCGGGAGGACGTGGATCGGATCGTTGTCGTTGGCGGGGGCGCTGTCGGGCAAGTTTTGGAAGACAAACAACGTGTCCAACAAGTCTCCTTCGACTTGGCTCCAACGCTTGATGTCGACAAGATTGGCGTGGGCATGGGTGAGCATCGATGCGCGCTGCGTTGACAGAGCATCCACCAACGACTGGACAGGCTGGGTGTCGTCAAATTGGACGCGGAAGGGGATGGTGCTGATCATGGGGCCAAGAATCCTATACGAGAGAAGAGTTGTCAAGTTGTCGACCTCGACTGTCCTACCTGTCGGCGTGCTTGACGGGAATGTCACGGTTGGCCATGACTTGACCAAACACCACGTCGTTCTGTCGCGTGTACTTGCGAAGCGTGGCCGCCCACGCAAGCTTGGCAAGCTCGGCCACCGTCACCCCAGCCTTTTGAGCGACTCGGGTTAGTTGCGTGAGTGGCACTGCACTCGCGAGCGACAACTCGCCGCTCGGCAAGTCTTCGACTTTGGTGGCGGACGTGCCCAAGGGGGATGACGTGATGCCCGAGAGGTACGTTCGCCAAAAGGTTTCCGTGTCGGCCTTGTCTTGGGCTTCGATAAAGTCGACCACGTGGCAAAAGCTCGGTCTGTCCACGAGGGCGTGGCCGTGCACTGCGTCAAACAAATCGTTCATGAGCATCGAAAAGGACCAGCCATCGTACAACGCGTGGTGGATCGACAAGACAGCATGTTGCTCGGTCTCGGTTTCGACGATCGCCAACCGCACAAAGTACTTGTCGCCGATTTCAAACCCGCGGGCGCGGTCCATGTACAAGAATTCGTGCAACGTGAACGCCGGCACGCGCGCGACTTCTAAGTCCAACGTGTCGCGACGAATCACTTGGTAGATGCCTTGGGTCGTTGTGACGAACGTCGTGCGCACAATGTCGCGGTGTTCCGCGAGCGTTTCGTACGCCGCCACGAGCTTGTCGGCGTCGAAAGTGGCGTCGAGGCGCATGATGCTTTGATGCATGTACGCTTTGTTGTCTTGCACCGTGGCATACACCATTCCACCTTGCAACGGCGTCACGGGGTAGACAGCATAGTCGGTCAACTGGAGCGACGCCGACCACTGTTGGTGCACTTCGTTGGCAATCGCATCGGGCACGCAAGCTTGGGGCCACGATTGGACAGGAGCTTCCTTTTGAGTCACGCCCGCCGCAACGCGGGACAAGAGCAACGTCTTCAAGAGATGACCAGTGGTAAGGTGGAGACCAATCTTCTTGCACGCAGCCACAACCTTGATGACAGACAACGAGTCCCCGCCCAACGCAAAGAACGACGTGTTGCGACCAATTTCGTGCACATTGACATGCAACACATCCGCCCACACAGCAGCCAGTTGGTGTTCAATGTCCGTTTCTAATGGATCGACTTGGAGGACAATATCCTGGGCCTCGAGGACCTTCTTGTCGATTTTGCCGTTGGCGTTTTGAGGCAATTCGTCCAAGCCGACCCAGACCGCGGGGATCATGTACACGGGGAGTTGCGACGCCACAATTTCGCGCAATTCTTCGAGGTTGACCGTCGCGGGCGAAAAATAACCGACCAAATGCGTCTTGTCTTTGACGATTGCCGCCGCGGACACAACGTGCGGGTGTTGCAACATGGCTTCAGACACTTCGTCCAATTCGATGCGGTATCCCTTGAGCTTGACTTGGCTGTCTTGGCGGCCCAAAATTTCGACGTTCCCGGTCGGGAGCAGTCGACCGAGATCGCCCGAGCGGTACATGGTGCCGGTGGACGACGATGCAAACGGGTCGCGCATGAAGCGCTTGGCAGTTTCGTCGGCCAAGTTGATGTAGCCAGGCGAGACGCAAATCCCACCCAAGTAGATTTCACCGACGACGCCAACCGGGACGGGGCGTTGTTCATGGTCCAAAACGTAGCAGTGGATGTTTTCAATGGGCTTGCCCACGGTCACGGGGCTCTCCAAGGTCAATTCGACAAAGTGGGTAATGTAGCATTCGGCAGGCCCGTAGCAATTGATAAAGCGGACGTGCGGGCACCACAAATCTTTCAACGGCGTCGGGACGGACTCGCCAGCAACACCAACGTATTTGAGGTTGGGGAACGCCGTGGGCTCGCCCAAGAGACCCAAGGCCGTGGGGGTACACATGAGGACATCGACGTTGGACACGCAATCGGCCACGTCGCCTTGGCGGAACACGACAGTCGCGCCAAACGAGAGAGAGGCCCAAAGTTCCCACTGGCACATGTCAAACCCGATGGCCATGAATTGCAACACACGGACGCCCTCGGAAATGCCAGAGAGCGAAGCTGTGTTGAGCATGACATTCGTCGCTGCGGCGTGGAGGACGGGAACACCCTTGGGCTTGCCGGTTGAACCAGACGTGTATACAATGTACGCTTCGTTCGCGCTCGTTGCGACATGGTTCGCCGTGGGTTCAAACGACTTGGTCGAACGCGCCAAGTCGTCCGAGTCGATGTAGAGAACGGGAATCGACAAGTCCATTTCTTGGATGCGTTCGCGATGGTCCGCAGTGGTCACGACGGCTTTGGCATTGGCATCCGACAGCACAAACGAGAGACGATTCGCTGGCATCGTCGCATCCAACGCCATGATCGCACCACCCACTTTGAGGGCCGACAAAAAGCCAATCGAAAGCTCCAAGCAACGTTCCATGATGACAGCCACGCGCGAACCCACACAGACACCAAGGGCAGCCAAGTCAGCGGCAGTGGCACTGGCTTGCGCGTTCAGTTCAGCATACGAGAGAGATGCATCGTCGTATTCAACGGCTCGCAAATGGGGCTGGCGACGCGCATAATCTTCAAACGCATGATGGAGAAGGTTGAACTCAAGTGGTTGGTGGCGGCCAAAGATGGACGATTCGACAAGACGGCGTTCCGACTTGGACGATTCGTCAAGCTCGACGACGGGGGTGCTCAAGAAGTCACCGTTTGTGATCTTGGACAACGCATCCACGAATCGTTCGCACAAAAATGTCATGACGGTGCGGTCCACATCGCGCACTTTGTGCGAGAAATCCAACCGAAAGTGGTCTTGAATCGGGTACACGGCAATGCCGACCGTCGAATCCATGAATTCTTCGCCTTCGTGGAAGCTTAGCGAATGGGACGACGACGTTTTCGGGTCGAGTGCCGCCGTCGAATAATTGCCAAAGTTGAAAATCGTGTCAAAGAGTTCGCTCTCACTCTGAATCCATTGCTTGATGTCGACGAGGCTCGAATGCGATTGGGCTGTGAGCTCCGTCGCATTGGCGTGGAGGGTCAGAATCAGGTCTGAGACTGTCGTGTTGGCGGAAATACGAGCCAAGACGGGCACTGTGTTGGTCAGCACACCCACGATCCTACACATCGATATTGTCAGCATTGGTTGTTGCATCAGGTCGGGCACGTACGATTCGACGCCGTCGAGGTCAATGTCACGGCCAGACACGACCGAGCCAAATTTGACATAGCTCGCACGCGTGTATTGGTGCAATACCATGGCCCACGCAGCTTGAAACACAGAGCTGGCCGTCACTTCCAACGCATCGGACACGGCTTTCAAGCCAGGGAGGCGGATGTTGTCGAGACTGATTTTGTTGTACTTGGCGTCTTGGATGGTGGACGGGTGCGGCTTGGCCAAACCAAGCGAGCTCGCGTGGTGCACGTCGGCCAAATACGCCTTCCAAAACGACGCCGCCGCGCTCTTGTCTTGGCGCGCGAGCCATTCAATATAGTCCTTGAATGTCGTGTGGCTGTGTTGGAGCGTGTATCCATACGCGAGGGATTTCAGTCGCGACACGATCAACGCACCCGACCAGCCGTCCATGACTGCGTGGTGGGTCGTCCAAATCACACGCACGCTGCCATCTACATCGGTGTGAGTTGACATGTACAGCAGTGAGTCGTCGTACCGGAAAGTTGGATGCCCGTGAAGCGGTTGTACGAGTTGCTGCCCAATGTGAACCCTCGGGCACAATCCGCTTGACTGAATGCCTTTGTCTTGGCCGCCACGTCTTCAATCGACCACGTTTCAGGCAGCATCGTCCACGTGCTCAAGTCATTCTTGGTCACCGCTTGGAAAAGTCCGTGGGCCGTAGAGACAAACACCGTGCGCAAGAGCGATTCTTGGTCGGCCAATTGCTTCCAATACGATTGAAATTGCGCAAAGGCCAAGCCACCGGCGAGATCAAACGTCGACTGCAAGACGTATTCTTGGGGATCTTGGATCATGGCGTAGAGCATACCCGCTTGCATCGGCGTTGCGGGATATATGTCTTCGACATCCAACGGGCGCAAGTTGAGCGTCGAGAGCAGCTCCGCTTCGACAGCATCGACAACATCTGTCGACCCAAGGAGCGGCACGTCTGAGAGCGTGCGGCCGCCAATTGTAGTCGGATCCAAGCAATGTTCGACGATCCGACCCATCCAGTCGCTCCAGCGCGCGATCCATTCCTCGACGTCGCCGCGGGACATTTGCCACTCGGCCACCGAGATGTCGAGCACCAAATCGTGGCCTTCGTGGTGCAAGTAAATGTTGCCGGGAATGTAATCGGCTTCGTCAGGCCCGACAACGTCGTCGGCGCTGCGGAAGCGCTCAAACAGCCCATCTTCCGCGTCCATTTCTTGGAATCGACCGGCGTAATTGAACGCAATGTTGTGGTGTCGGTGGCTCTTGATGGCCGACGTTGTGTCCGTGAGCGGCGTCAAGTACTTGATCGCGCCATACGACAACGCGCCGTGGGGCACGGCGCGGATGCGTTGCTTGACTTGGCGCAGCAACGACGACACGTTGGTCGTCGCGGCAAACACGATCGGGTACAAACTCGTAAACCAGCCGACGGTGCTGGAAATATCGATGGACGTGTCCCACGGTTCGCGCCCGTGGCCTTCCAACATCAAGGGCAATTGGCATCCCTCGATCGATTGGCTGTCTTGGAGCTCGGCAAACGCCGCCGTGAGCGCCGCCAGCGCCAATTCTTGCACATTGGTGCCATAAATGTTGTCGACCGCGTCGATATTGGCCGTGATCGACGCCTTCAACACGCCCGACGCCTTGATCTTCTTCAAACTACATGGACACAGATGAGACAAACACAGCGATGGGATCGACGGACCTCAAGGAAGTAGCAGGTGGTGCCACGTCATCGGTCATATAGTCTGCCCACAACGACGCGTCCCACGACAGCGCTTGGGTCGACAATCGCTCCGACCATTCCTTGAACGACATGGACTTGGGACCCAACGGCTGGCGCGTGAGCAGCAATTGCAAGTCGTCTGCGAGGATCCGATACGACACAAGGTCCACAAGGGTGTGATGGATAGCAAAATGGAGGTATTGGTCGCCAGTGGGCAATTCAAACACAGTCACGGCGTAGAGCGGGCCGTCGATCAAATGCAACGATCGTTCTTTTGCCAGCACGGCGTCGTCCAACAAGGCCAGATGTGCGACCGCGACGAATGCGAGATTCACCGCCTCGGCTGCGTCCGACATTGGTTGCACGTATTGCGACCAGCCCGTCTTGGCAGCGTACCGAAAGCGACCGCGTAGCATGTCGTGGCGCGCAATCAATTGGGCCACAGACACCATGAGCGCGTCATGCACAAGGGGTTGGCGCGCCTTCAAAATCATCGACTGGTTCCAAAAGTGGATGTTTTTCCACGGGTGGTTAAAGTTCAAATGTTGGATGGGCGTGAGCGGGACGTCGCCCGAGATGGACGCGTCGTATGTGGTCAAGACAGTCGTGTCGTCCATCAACTTTGCGGCGTTTACCATGTGGGCGAGCCGCGGGTGCTTGAGCACAGCCGACGTTGTGAGCAAAAAGCCCTCGGTTTTGGCCTTGGCGACGAGGCGGGTCGCAGAAATCGAGTCGCCGCCGAGCGCAAAGAACGACGTCGAGCGACCAATCTCGGCCGGTTTCACGCCCAGCACTTGGGCCCATACTTTGGCAAGGCGGGTTTCCAGTTCGGTTTCGAGCGCTTCGACGTGCACGGGCACGGCCAATGACGCGAGTGCCTTCTTGTCGATCTTGCCGTTGACGTTTTGCGGCATCGAGTCGAGGCCGACCCAGACGGCGGGGATCATGTAGACGGGGAGATGCGACGCCACGGTTTCTTGGAGCGCGTGGACGTTGACAGTGGCGGGCGTGAAGTACCCGACAATGTGCGTCTTGTCCTTGACGATCGCGGCGGCCGAGACAACTTGCGGGTGTTGCATCATCGCCTCGGCGACTTCTTCCAATTCGATGCGGTAGCCTTTCAATTTCACTTGCGTGTCTTGGCGCCCCATGATTTCAAACGTGCCATTCGGGAGCATTTTACCCATGTCACCCGTGCGAAACATTAAGTCGCGCTTGTTTTGGACAAACGGATCGACCATGAAACGCTCGGTCGTTTGGTCGGGGAGGTTGATGTAGCCTGGCGAGACACAGACGCCACCGAGGTAGATTTCACCCATCGTACCCAGTGGCACGGGGCGTTGGGCGTCGTCCAAGATGTAGCAGTTGACGTTTTCAATGGTCGCGCCAATCGTGATGGCCGAGTCGGTAAAGAGTTGTTGGCCGTGCGTCATGATCGCGCACTCGGACGGGCCGTACAAGTTCATAAAACTCGTGACATGGGGTGCCCAAAGGTCCTTGAGCGACGCGGGGCACGCTTCACCGGCGACCGACACTGCTTTCAACAGCGGGTACTGCGACGGGTGGCCAAGCAGTCCCAGGGCCGTGGGGGTACATGTGATTGCATCAACCGTAAACATAATCTCGAGTCCATGTTGGTCGGAGCGGAAGACGAGCGTCGCGCCGTTCGAGAGCGTCTTCCAGAGATCCCATTGGAACCCATCGAACCCGATTGCCATAAACTGCATGATGCGCGCGCCGGCGACGAAGCCACTTTCAGCCGATCGGTGGACCATCGTGTTGACCGCGCCTTGGTGCAACACGGGGACACCCTTGGGCTTGCCGGTCGAGCCGGACGTGTAGACAATGTACGCTTCGTCGGTGCGGGAGGCCATCTGTGTCGGTACAAAGGACTTGGGCGCGGCCGCGAGATCCTGCGATCGGATGAAAAACACAGGGATCGACAGCTCAAGCTCGGCGACGCGGTCAGCGTACGCGTCGGTCGTGATCAGCGCGCGGGCGTCAGCGTCCGACAACATGAACGCGAGCCGCGAGGTCGGAAACGTTGCGTCGAGCGGCATCATGGCGGCGCCGACTTTGGCGGCGGCGAGCAACCCGATGGGAAACTCCAAACAACGTTCCATGAGGACGGCGACACGGGACGCACCCGCCGTCACGACCGAGGCGAGGGACGAGGCGAGCGTGTTGGCTTGGTCGTTGAGCTGGCCGTACGTGAGCCAGTCGTGCTCAAATTCGATCGCGCGGCGATCGGGGGTCGCGCGCGCGTGCGCTTCGAACGCGTGGTGCACGAGGTCGTGGGGGAGCGCGGCTGGGGGGCCGAAGCAAAGGGAAACGGTTACTTGGGATTGGGGAATCTTCGACATGATGGCGTTCTCGAGCAAATTGAGATATGATGGGGTGTGGTGATGGAGAGGAGATGGTGGGACGACTGCGAGGCATGAACTCGTTCTTCGACGCACAACATGTTCGACACACGAAGATTGAATTTGCCCCAGAGGTGGACGATCGGCGACAGATTTATTCAAACAGCAAAAGTGTACTGTAGACTACAACTCGACAAGCCACATGTCGCACCAGAATGCGTTTCCATTTTCAACACAAAACTCCACCCAGGATGTGCTCATGCAAGTAAAATGTACACATCCACAACGAATGGTAGTCCAGCTGCCAGAGAGCTGTGAAGTATGAGGCCATGTTTCGATTCACGACGCGACAACTCGCAAAGTTGGACTCGAGAATGTCCAGGAAGTGATTGGAAGGTGTTTTAACGCAAACATACAGTGTATGGTGAACGAGTATTTTGGACGAATGAAAAGCGCATCATTTCCAAGGACGCTCAAGTCCCTGTTGAAAGGGTCGAGGCGGGGCGATTGCTCCTCTCCTTTGGTGCAAGGAAGCAAGGAACAATGTCCTTAATGAACTCGACCCCACGGGTGGGTGAACGCGGATCGAAAGTTGCCTGCATCACGACATTGTACGTTCTCGACAACCCCGACCCACGGCAACAGCAACGATGGGACAATGACGTTAAATGGGTAAAAACATGATGAAACGACTTTAACGTGTTCAGTCATCTGATCGAAATATTGAAAAACGGGGACTTTTGACAAGTCAGTGATCATTGGTAACATTTATGTTTGTCACAGGTGATATGCAACGACGCAACGAACGTAGAACTTCCTCACAAAATGAATTTCTCATTTTTGCTTGATTGCCAACAAAATCAGGAATCCTGATGACACCGCTCAACATGCGGATGCAATGACACAAGTCGCGAGTCGATGGTGGCGTTCGTTCGCCTGTTTTGATTTGGGCATCGTTGCAAAATATGCACATAGGACAGACTTGTTTATAGTTTCGAGCGATCAATCTTTCACAAAATATACTCAAGCATTCATGACATATATATATCCCTATCAATTATACAATCGCCCGAAATACATCTATTTCGAGCATTGCCAACAGGTCGAAGAGTGGGACGGGATTACATTTTTGGACGCCAACGTTGAAAATTCGTTGATTTTCGGTGGCACTCTTTGAGTTTCTGTAAGCCAAAACGAAATCCAATGCAACTCTCGACGGTACGACTCCATTGTCTCGTGGAAGAATCCGCAAGATCGACCCACGACTGCAACCTTTCGAGCCACGACAAAAATCACACCCGAATAAGGTATGAATCTTTTCGAGCCAACGGTCCAACGATGCAAAGCACACTGCGACATCCAATCGGTTTGATACATGTTTCATCGAGGTATTTCGCCAACGTCGTCTTTGGAGACGCTGTCGGCCTCCTGCCAATCGATATTTTATTGTGTGCAAGAAAGACTGCAACCAAGCACCCACAGAGGGGAGGCCAGGAAACGACAGGCGCCTATTTCGTTGCTCCTTTTGGTCGGCCGTCTACAAACAGGGATCTCCATCGATGGGCAAAGAAATTGACCAGATGGAGGACGAACATTCGCCGCTGCTTCCCGCGCGACCCAAACGCATACAATGTGACAAAGTGGGGCAATCCTACCTACTGATTCAAACGGGGCAAGCACCATCCTTTCGTCGTGGGTCGACGCCACATGATGTCTTGTACCTCGACACCCCCCTCGATTGCCCCACGCCCCCGTCACCGTGTCTAGTCTCCAATCTTCCACACGACTCGGATGATCGAGCTTTTTGTCTCGTGTGTGTTTAACGCATGCCTTCGCCCCGTTCCCCCTGGTGCCACGACTTGCGACTTTCACAAGAATAAGAAGCAATGCCTTGAGCCCGGATGTGCCAACCAAGTCGTCGCGCGCCTCCGATGTTCTCGCCACGGGGGCCGCCCACGCTGCGCCGTCGACACATGTGTCCTGCCTGCCAAAGGTGGCATCCATTGCCTGGGCCACGGTGGGGTGTCGAGCCGCGAGCGATGCGACGTGGCTGGCTGCGGCAAGCAAGCACACGCCAAGCATCGCTGCGTCAAGCACGGCGGCGGTACGAAATGCTATTACCCCACGTGCACGCGGCACTCGCGAAAGGGGGGGCTCTGCTACCGCCATCGCAAAGTCGAAGAGTTTGTGCTTGGAAATGATGGCTCGACGACCATCACCATCGACGACGAGTACGACCATTTCGAGTTTTACTATGACGTGACGAGCGTCGAGCCCATTGTCGAACAAATCGTCGACACGGACGACCGGCCGTGGTGGCAGTTGTAAAGAGGACAAGTTAGTGTTAGTTGGGTAGAAATACAAGGTTCCAGTGGATTGCAAATGCACAATTGTTGTATGGACGGTATTCCTTGGAGCTTGAAGCTGTAAAATGGACTTGTATGTTCAACGATGGAAACATGGCGCTTGATTGCTTACCAACATGGTGCTCTCCGTTCCATGTTCAATAAACTTTGCGTGGCGCCTGACTTGTGGGCGAGAGATACCTCCTGGACGTGGACGCGACATCTCTCATCGTCAAAACTTCAAACCAAGGAACCTTGATCATCAAATACTAGTAGTCCTCGACTACTGCGACAAAAACATGACGGTGTCGACTCTGTACAGCGCGTGCACTTTACCTTGGCTGTACTTGTGTCACGTCCTTCACACACGTCGCTGATCCATGTTCTCCAGGGACTGTTCCAAAATACAATTGGCAACAGAAAAAAGATCTCCCCGTCCGGGAATTGAACCCGGGTCACCCGCGTGACAGGCGGGTATACTGACCACTATACTAACGAGGATCTGTAATACAAAAGGAATATTGTGCTACAAATAGCAATGGATAAATATTGTTGTCGTGCGTAGAATATGTCGTGGATCGCGCGGTCGTGGGTCGACCATCCCGTCGTGGTGGTGGCGTTACATGAATTCAATCGCATTTCTCGCGCATGTGTGTTTGGTTCGTGTATACTTCGAAGTACTACGCAGTATTTTGCATGCAAGCGTTTGACGAGTGTGTGATGCCCAAGGGATAGCTCTAATCAATCGTTGGTGCTGCCTGTGGCCCAGTAGGACCGAGTTTCTGCAAGAGATGAACAACGACGGCATGAATGCACCCATGCATCAACTGCCATTCAAAACTGCTATACAAGCTTGCAATTGGAGGGGAGTGTCCAGCGCGGGCTTTCTCAAGACCAGATATGAAAAAAAGAACGGGTGAGAAAAAAGGCCACCACGTGGCGCACTTGACCGAACTGCAAACTGCACACGAGAGAGTGTACCTATTTTAAAACAAACGAGCCAAGACACAAGCAGCACAAACGACCCAAACAGCAAGAGGACGCCAGTAGTCTGCCGGCCGACACAAACCCACCAAAGGGCCGTACTGCGAAGCACAAGGCACGCCCACAGTGAGCTGGGAACAAGACCAAGCGGAGTCAAGGCAGCGCGATACGGTTCCTTGGGATTGAGGAATCTCCGGCACGATGGCGTTCTCGATCATTTTGAGAGACCCAAGTGAGGTGGCTTTAGGACTTGACAACGAGGACGACGACATTCACGATTGACAACTTAATTACCACCCCATTCATTATGTGTCGTCTGCACTACTAAAAATGCCCGTGGGGAGGAGCGGTTCCGCGAACGTTCAACCACGATCGTCGACCACAGCGAGATAAGAATCGGTGGCGGATCCATTTTCATGTCGGTGATGGCACACGAGGACGACGCCGGAAGTGTTCAATCCAAGAGTGGAAGCGCTTCGAGGAAGAGATACAGTCACCAGCGCAACGCCATCGTCTTCTTGGTGCGTCCAAACAAATATATGTCAGCCATCAGAGTTCGTATTGCCCGAGGCTCCCTCGGTATCGTTGCAAGTCGCGTAACTTCATCCAATCTCGTCGGTCGTTTGCGAGACGAGCTTGTGGCCCGACTTGGCAAACCGTTTGAGCGTCCCTGCCTTCTCACAAGGAGATGGCCAACAAAAGATATTCCAATCAACAGTTTCATCTCGCCATTGCACGGCTCGTTTTCGCCCTCACCACCCACCCTTGACCAAGGCGGTATTCGTGTGTACAAGTTCATTTTCACGTTTACCCAGCCCTGAAGCCTCGACGCGCGTCGGTGCACTGTCTCGGTCCGCCTGAAGTGTGCTCTCATTTGGCAATTTTCTTAGTGAGGCGATGCCAGTATTCGTCACGCCGTTGAATGCTGCCAATTTGATCGGTATGATTGCTCGGACACTGCTCAACGTAGCACTTCCCACACGTTGCCGTCCTTGCTCTGGATTTTGATAAGATTGATTGTCAAAGTCGAGAGCATCGACACTCCTGTCATCCATTGGATGCACATCGTAAATTCGTTTCCGTTGTGGAGGATCAAACAGTACATACGCTGGTGAATATCCAACGCCTCGACTATTCCATGAGGATATCTTGAAGGGGAAGTCGTGGCCATACTAGTGCGTAGTCCTGTGCTTGAACATTCTTGGCTCCACATGCACGGCCCTTGGACTTGAGTTGCTTCTTTGGTCATTCATTGACGACATCTGTCGGTGGATCGAACATCGAACAACGGGCTTGAATGTTTGTGAGTTTAAATGTCAACCAAGTCCTGAATGGAACGGTGGCTGGGTTAGATCCTGTGCATTCAGAGTCCAGTGACGATAGGTATGCTGTGTGGTCGACTCACTTGGCCAACTCGATTGGAGGCCCCAACGTGAACGTCTCTTCGTTGGCGATTCTCAACTTGAAAGTCAGTCTTTTGTCTCGCGTTGTTTCTCAAGACTAAGTCTCCCTCGATCGTGACATCGAAATCTGTCCATGCTGCTGTCACAACTGTTCATAATTCCAATCATGCCTTGCCAAACCACACATCGATGATCGATGGAATCCTCAATTTTGGCCCAACTCTGACCGCACCCTTTTGATTTCTTGTCGCCGTATTCTCGAGCATCATTCAATTCGTAGGCATCACGTAGTGAGTCTAGAACTTTTGCTCCCACTTGATTTGGTGATGTTTCAGTCGACATGACGTTGACTGATCGAAGGATGTGAGTGATGTGTGGCGGGGCTTGTTGCTACTGGCATGACCGAGTGCAAAGCGCGTCTTTAAACTTGCCAAGGAATGCCTTAGAAAAGAAGACATCGCTCGGCCGAAAGCTGCTTCGGCCGAGCGATGTCTTGTCATTTCAATCAACTACTAGTATAAAAACGGCCTTGATGAGTGTGATTCGTGTTTGGGTTGTGTACATCGACGACCGTGAGTTTCCTGTGTCTTGTGTCATCCCTTCAACCAGCCTCGAAGTGCCTCATACCCCACGTTGACTTCAAATCGACTAGTTGCAGGACACCGACTATTGCCTCTCACGCAATTACGATCCTTTATTCGATTCTGAGGAGTCGACGATTGCTTGAATGGCCATGGCACGCGGAAAATGAACAGTCTTGAATTTCAGAAAAAAAGTTTGCGCCATCCGGGAATCGAACCCGGGGCATCTCGATGGCAACGAGATATTTTACCACTAAACCAATAGCGCTGTATAATTGCAATCTTACAAATTTAGATGTACTAAATAAATCAATCAATACTAACAAATGACATTTGCACTCACTGAGATGATCGGAGTCTCATGTATCCATCCATCGTCGTGTTCTTCAGAACCAAAAAATACATTTTACACCAATTCCCACTCGTCCCCATGGTCCAAACCTTCTTTGTGCGCCGGCGCCGTCGCATGAACCGCCGTTGATTCAACTTCTTCCTGTCGACCCACCTTCGCCCGCAACGCCGCAATCTCCACGTTCAATTTGGCGACAATCGCCGCATGGGCCGCTTCCAACTCTTGTCGCTCGCGCGCCCAGTCCGTCTCGTCGCCTTCAATGTTGGTGATTGCAGATTCGCCGTCCGATGCTTGGGTTGATTCGGTCGATGCTGTCGTCACGGCGGTCTTTGGCAAGCGCTGCAGAATGTCCTCGAGCGCGACGCGGAGCGCCCCCATGTGTTCTTGATGCGCCAACGACATGGCCGTGAGCTGTGTGTGCAGATCGTCCATCGATGGCGTCGTCGTGTCCGTCGGTGGACTTCGCGCGGTGGTCTCGTCCGTGGCGGCGGCGGTTGATGGAGAGTCCATACCGCGGGCATCTGTAACCAGTTGCCGGAAATGCTAGTCGCATGAGATCCGGAAGATCGACGACTTTGAGCGTACCTGGTCACACGGATGGTCCCATGTGCTTTCACCCGTGACAAAATTGAAGTAGTAGATCTCGTGCGTGTCGGAAGTCTTGCAGGGCTTCCAGTCGGCCGGGAGCGGCACCTTGAGACCGTCACGCGCGATCCAGAGCAAGTCAGTCTCCGTGTTCATGTCGATGCCAAGGAAGATTGCGTATTCGCGCAGTTCGGCCTCCGTAGGCTCGTAAGCAGGGTCGTACACGTAGTCCAAGATGATGCTTTGGTCGGACGCGGCGGCCTTGCTCGGATGGGTTTGGCTGACGCTTGCCATTTTCGAATGATCGAAAGAAGATCTTCTCCAAAGAACACAAGAGACAGATGGCTTCTCGAGCGGCAGTGCCGCTTGCGGCCAAACAAATTTATCGACAATTGTATGAGGGAATTGAGCCGTTGCGGATTTAGCCGTTTGCAGAAGACAGAGAATGTGATGACCAATCAAAATGGAGAGAGTCCCTGGTCATTGGCCAATCACATAGATCACAATCTCATGACGTGGCACCAATTGGAAATCCGCTGCAAGGTTCTCACTGATTGGCTGGGAAAATATATTACTTGAATTGTATCCAGTGAAAACGCTCTATTTGGAGAAATGGAATAGCAGCACGTTTGCGTTGGTTCAAAACATGGGCATAGGAAAACGACGGGGTTTTGGACGTCAATTGATAGTTCAATGCTATGGAACCATGGCTACGCCAATCTTTCTCCCTTGTTTCCATCGTAACATCAATCAACATTTGTTTTAACAAATGTTGACAAATGTTGATTGATGTTAGAAACAGTGTATTTCGAGTATATTTAGCCCTTCAATCACGATTCTCATTCGTGACCTGTTTTTAGATAAATGCTTCCAGGACGAAGTTGATGCCACATTGGTCGTAGCGAGCATTATTTGCCCACGGTCACAACGTGCCGCATTGAATCTTGTGCCCTTCAAGTTGAAGTCAAATCGACAAAATACAACAAGAACGGATAAACCTCTGGAATACAATATACAATCTTATAGAGGTAAATGTCGTCAAAAGAAGAAGATTTAGGGCGCGTTTTATTACTTTGCCTGCCATGGCCTGGGCTATTTGAAGCAAAAGAGTTCTTGTTTTGTCATCTTTTCGGCTGGCCAAACCCTCTGGAAATGGCATTTTGGTTTGATTGGTCGCTGCCCTTCCGTTGGTGCCGATAATGCGAGCCAAATATCTGTCTCCATTCATCGTGGTGACCCGACAAGCAGCAAGAGCCGCCGCCGCCGACAGCCGACAAGATGCAACACGATGAAGTGATCTGGGGTGTCATCAACAACCAATTCTGTTCCTTCAAGAGCAAGTACGGTGTCATTCTATATCCCCTCCTGCGCATGCGACTCAGCGCACCAACCTAGGCTACGTGAAGGCTCGGCGTTTTGCCGCAACGAATACAACGTCACAGGCCTCTGCAATCGGTGCGTTGGTCGTTCTGTCGTCCCTTGTTTGACCTCTATTAGGCAATCGTGTCCCTTGGCCAACAGTCGATATGCGACGGTCCGCGAACACAATGGCATTTGCTACCTCTACATGAAGGTCCGTCGTGACATGTCCGCCGTCGTGCTCATCTCCTCGACTAGACGATCGAACGCGCGCACTCGCCCGCCAACCTCTGGGAGAAAGTGAAACTCTCCAAGAACTACACAAAGTCGCTCGCGCAATTGGACGAACAGATGCAGTTCTGGCCCAAGAAACTCATTCACCGCAACAAGCAGCGCTTGACCAAGATCCACCAATACCTCATGCGCATGCGGAAGCTGCGACTCAAGACCAAGCCCAACATGGTTGTCATTTCCAAGAAGATTGAACGGCGGGAGGCGCGCCGCGAAGAAAAGGCCAAGGTCGCGGCCAAATTGGGTACGTCGTCGACATCGGCGTGGCATTGTCTCGAACGCTCATGCTCGGAGTGTAGAATCTTCGATCGAAAAGGAATTGCTCGAACGTCTCCAAAAGGGCACGTACGGCGACATTTACAACTTTCCCGAACGCGAATTCACAAAGCTCTTGGACGAAAACGAAGAAATCGACGAAGAAGACGAAGAAGAGGAAGAAGACGAGAGCGAGAACGAGGTCGAATACGTCGAGGTATGAGGATCGCATGGGATCGACCGATCGAATGGTGGTCCTCATGCACGCGCATGCGATAGGATTTCGAAGACGACAGCGACATGGAAGACATGGAGTTTCAAGGCGGTGACGATTCGGGCGACAGCGACGAAGACGAAGACGACGAAGACGAACAACCCAAGCGCAAGAAGCACAAGCCGGCCGGCAAGAAGGGAGCCTTTGTCAACATTGAATACGAAGACGAAACGGAGGAGGCCGACCGCGCGGCGGCATAAAGTTAGACAAAAAATATATGGAGCCCAATGTATCACCCTCTGGCGTACAATATACAATATACAGTAGCGTACGTACAACGTACAAGACTCAACATGACGAGGACGCGAAGAACCACAAGCGGACAGGAATGATGCCTTGCAAGGTGATGTGATGGGTCCTACCAGCCAGGACACATCGCCGCCTGCCGCCGATTTCGCTTCATCGTCATCTAAGCGAACAACGTGACTCCAAACTGTCCACGGGGCTAGACATATGTCATGGCGATGCAGGTGCATCTTCGAATGACACGAGGGCCTCGAACACTCGCTAGTTTCCAACCATCCTGTCTGGAAAAAAGATCTGATCGACATCACGTTCAAACCGACCTTTAAACACAAGTGATCGCGTTGCTCGCGACTTCAAAGCATGGGGACGTCGTAGCAAGTCTGGACATATACACGAGTAGGAGACAATCAACATTGCTATTAACTGCCCCAGTCGAGATCCCAATCAAATCGGACCAAGGAGAGAGAGGAGAAGGATGCGCACCACGCCGCCACGCCTTGCACCAAAGAGCACAGTCGCGAGCGGCGCAGCACACGGCCCACGGTCGTGGTGTGGGCCGTGTGCTTAGAGACGGCGACCACGGCGACCACCCTTTCGGCGGGTGCTGTCGGTGGGGATGGGCGTGGCATCTTCGATGCGGCCAATCTTCATGCCGTTACGGGCCAAGGCGCGGAGGGCAGATTGGGCACCAGGGCCGGGGGTCTTGGTGCGGTTGCCGCCGGTGGCGCGGATCTTGACGTGGAGGGCGGTGACACCGACATCCTTGCACTTGGCAGCGACGTCTTGGGCAGCCAACATGGCAGCGTAGGGCGAGGCTTCATCACGATCGGCCTTGACCTTCATGCCGCCGGTGACGCGGACGATGGTTTCGCGGCCCGACAAGTCGGTCACGTGCACGAACGTGTCGTTGAACGACGCGAAGATGTGGGCCACGCCAAACACTTCTTCACCTTCACGGTTGGTGGGGCCGAGCTTGACGACTTCCGTCACGGTTTCCACGGCTTTGGTCTTCTTGGACATGATCTCTCGAACTTCAAATGGGGGATGGAGGCCGTCAAGTGAAGGATTGGGAATGGGCCATTGCTGGTGCGCGAGCAGGGAACCAATGGATTCAAATGGACCAATGGGCGGCGAGAGATGGGTTGCAAGAGGGCCTGTGAAATTCGATGGATTGAAACATTGGGTTTCGAAACACATTTAAAAATGAGTTTAAAAAACACACACAAAAGGTCTTGTCGGTGGAATTGCTGTTCAAACACCGGCGACAGTATTTTATTTTTGACAATTCATTTAAAATGTATTTGAGACACATGCGTGGGAAACTGCAAGCCCAAACAACGGAAAGCCGTGCGTTTGAAATCGATTTAAAAAACAACGATCAGACCATGTCAAGGCAATCAACGACGTTTGTCGGATGAGTCCGTTGTTACGGAATCAAAAACATATCCCAGCATGGCACCATAGAACGAGGTGGATTATATTTCATGACGAGGCTGTTGACTGGTGTGCCAGAGTACCAGGCACAACCCGACGACGTTTGGGAGTGTCTTGAAGTCAATAAGTCCAAGAATTCTGGGTTTGTTTATCAAGCGTTCAGTCATACCGTGTTCGGAAAGAAATTATTCCGACGGACTCCACCAAGCCGTTGATCTGACGATTTGAAGATGGGCGAGGCTCGAAAGTCACCTTTTGACGATCCAAAAAGGACATCACCGAATGAAATTTAGCCAGCGTTCACATTTCCAATTCAAATGTGAAGGACTTGCGAAACGGTGTCGGCCAATCAGAACTTTGTGGGTTGTGAGTTGAAAGAGGTTGCCTTGATAGGTGCCAGGAATGGTATCATCACTCTGCGATGGGATCGATGCTGCGCAAGCAAAACAACATGTCATGCGGCAAGCAACGTGAATACTGGACTGAATTTGTGTTACTGCTGATCAACAGGAAGAATATTGTGCACCAAGGAGGTGATGCACACGCTTCAGTACAAACTGCGTCCTCCCTCGTAGGAGAACAAGTACAGAACACGCCAACAGCAACTCTTGTGCGCGTTAGGCTGAAGAACAGGCTTTGATTTTCTAGTTACAAAGTTGCACCATACTGATTTTGACACTGAACAATCGAAACAAAAACTGGACGCTTAGTTGCCTTGCGAGACTTCGGGCGAGTCGTCGGCAGCCGCGGCAGCATCGTCATCGCCATCGTCGAGCTGGTCGGCGACGTACGCAATGACGGCGGCCTGGTCTTCCTCGTCGAGCGAGGCAAAATACGCCGCCCCGGCATCAATGGCCGCGTCATCTTCGTCATAGTCTTCGTCTGGGTAAATGTCTCCGCTGGAAACGTCAATGTCGGTCGAGTCGGTGAGCGAATTGTCTGGGGTGGCGTCGTTCTTGAGTGCGAATGCGGCGGCCACAAAGGCAAAAAGCGCAATGGCAGAGAACTTCATGATGCGAAAGAGGGGAAATTGAAGAATGAAGATTGGATGGTTCAGCACAAACGAGGCATTTCTGCACCAGTGGACGCAAGAGTAGGATAGAAGGATATACAGCACTCGTACGCTGTGGGCCGGTGACTACTTATTGCGAAACGGCGTCAACCAATCCGCTTGCGAGTTGACGGGTGAAAATGGTTGCAATGATAGCTTATCGATGCTCAAACCACATTTTCTGTTTCTTCTGAATTTGTAAGTTTGGTTGCTCCATTTAATTCGAACAATGGAGCCAAGTGGGGTGTTGCCGATGCTGTATCTCATGTTGGCGCGAATATGCAGCGATTGTTTCACCCTCGTGTTGTCTGCACTTTTTCCAATATTATTACATGCCATTCGAATGTCGATTGAATTAGTTGTGGGTTGTCGGGAATTAAGGTTGTCGTCTCGACGTATATGACTCAACGGTCCATGGTCGACCCATAACGATATTATTCGCGCACCCAAAGTGGACTCGGGCATGGTTGCCCCAAAGCGCTCGCTCTGCATGTGGAATGTTGAGGAGTTGTTCCAAGTCACGCGAAATATGCAAGATCACTCTCCTTTTGGGCTTCACATAGATGGAAAGAAGGTGCTGCGCATCGCCGCATCACAAATTGATCTCGTTTCAAGTTCCACAAACGAACTTCAGGCGGCTGCAAGGCCCGTGAATGTACATAGTCAAGCTACTACAAGAATACAGATCCCATGCATGCGTTGCCAACACCCATCACCATCTCGAGTAAATGATGTAAAACAATTGTCGCTTAAAGAGTTGCGCCTTGATACGCAGTACAATCGAGATGTGTGGGCAAAACTGGACGCTTAGTTGCCTCGCGAGACCTCTGCAGCACTTGCATCGTCATTGCCGTCGTCATCGTTGAGCTGGTCAGCGACATACGCCAATACGGCGGCCTGTTCGTCCTCATCAAGCGATGCGAAAAACTCAGCGCCGGCATCAACGGCCGCGTCGTCTTCATCGTAGTCGCCGTCACCGCTGTCAACGATGTCTTGGGAGTCGTCACT
>VJMH01000624.1:0-40418 GCA_009835185.1 Aphanomyces stellatus
GCACAACTTCATGTTGACATCATTGTGCTTCGCGACGGGCTTCCTATCGAGGTCATTACGATACGCTTGCTTTATCATGGAGAAGCCAATGAGGCGATGTGGGCGCCGCTGGATATTTTCGTTCATGAAAAGTCGGGCTTTGATTGGCTAAAATATTTCTTATACTGCAAATCAATTGGACAAAACTTCAACAATAACAAATTTCCGAGTCCGAATAACGCCAATTTTTATTTCTTCTCGATGGATCAATGCGAAAAAGAAATCGAGAGTGCCACCAAAATTCACACAAACAATTGAAATTACATAGATTTGATTGGTTAATATTTATATAAGGTCACCTTCTTATTGGCAAAAATCTAATGGTCATGTTGATGCCCAAATTCGTCGCTCATCAAAACACCATGGTATCGTGCATATCCGTCGCGCTCGTCCACATGAAGACTCATCAACTCCGCCGACAAAGGACGTGCAAGCTTGCGTGAGCGGAATGCAATTCAATCTGCTGCGCTCATCCAAGACCAAACCGACGCGGCGTGGTACACCATGTACCGATCTCGGAATGTCCCATCATTCATGGCAACTGTGTAGCTGACACCAGCGGCTTTTGATGCGCTGCTCCTCGTCTTTTCAGACGAGTATGAAATACGATCCGGACCGGGTCGACGCGGCCGTCCAGACCGCATCATGCTCAAACACGCTGTCCATGCCATGCTATTGCTATTGCAATTTTACACGGCCGCTGTTGAACCCAACACTCTGCAAGTGCTCTTCGGCGTCCCGCCCGCAACATTTTGTCGTGTTTAGCAGAAAGCCGAGTCAGCGCTCGATCGTGCGCTCTTGAAAGTACCCGACGCTTAAGTCAAGTGGCCATCAAAGGAAACGCAGACTCGGTGGTCAGTTCTCACGAACGCCAAAGAACCACTTGTTGTAGGTGTGTTTGCATCCGTTGACGGGAAGAACTTTCGCGTGCAGAGCCCAAGCAATGTCGATTTACAGAACGCTTAATATAATGGTTCGTCTTTCTTTGTATGTTGAATTGTTGAACTCGTTGGTGCAGGCATGAAACTGGCGTCTGACTCGGCGTTTCCTGTTGCGGGTCGCCCGAAGGGACGAATTATCACATCACTGAAGGACGGGGATCTTGAGAGGCACCCTCACGAGAGTAGAATTGCTCTGCAGGCTATGAGTGACTGCATCACATCTCTGCGACAGGCTACTGAGTGGGGTATGGGCGCTACAGGAAAGGTTTATCGGCAACTTATGCTCCCATTGCCGTACAATCCTATTGTGCGGGCGTTCGACTCTCCAACATATTTCGCCTCTACAACTTTCGGGTTAGACGAACAGCACTGAGTCAAATCAAGAATGTCTTTGGTGCGTAGGTCAAAATAGCTTTATATATATTCATAATAACATCTTACATATTCATCTAATTGGCATATTCGTGCACTGATGTGACCAAATAGTGCCAGAATTTTATATCAACTATCGACTTTGTTTTCACTTTCGAGACGATTTCGATCATTTTCCTTCGTCGATCTATTTCGACGGGATAAATTGTCCAAAGTCAGTGACTAATGGGACTAATTGGTTGTATATTTTGACGCCTAGGGCATTACAATAATGTAAAATTAGTCAAATTGAATGGTCGATTTCATATCGACCTCCGACGCAGTGTCAATGTACTAGTCAATAAATCGGCGTTTCTTGGCCGTGTACGACATTGTGTCTGTGCTTGGATCGTCATCGCGCGCGCACCTCAAGGCCGCGCTCAGGTCACTCATTTCAGATAGTTCGAGACCCGATCTGTCGTCGACTTCATCCATGGTAAAGACTGAAACGGACAAGTCGATGTCGCGCTGGGTTCGTCTTGCGCGGACAACATCGGGAGGGCAGAGGGTCTCTCGTCGGCACCGAGTGATTCTTGAGTAAAAGAAAATTTCGTTTCAACGCGTCGGCGTCTCGCACAGGAAGCAAACTTGCAGCCCCCATTCGATTGAATCGAGTCTCAACCTTTTCCCATCCATTCTTGCCCACAGGGAGGATGTCCTGGGTCAGGTCAAGGAGCAGATCGATGGAAGCAGGGCACCACGTTTTCCGTCGCCCAGTTTTCTTCGTCATGGTAAACTCGACGAAAACGTCAAAATGCATCGACACCACTCAACCAAACTCTATTAATTGATATTATGTTTTGGGTTGTAGATGCGAGTGGTTCGCTCGCATAAAGGTCCGATGCGAAGACGATTTTTTTTGTCTTCGCAAATTTGCAAGCAATCTTTTATTTGAAAAATGTCTCAGATAAAACCGGAAGAAATTTTGATTTGCGAAATTTTTGGAAGGCATCCAATCGTCTCTTAGGCTATCGTGGCGCAAGTCAACGTCGTAGCTCTCTTGCTAACACCTTAACAAAGTTGACGGAGGGGACCGAGCTTCCAGCTCGAGACATATCGACCAAAGCTTGGCTTGAAGTCATTCAAATGAGTGTTGGCACAAAGAATCCACACGACGACGACCCATTGACGGGTTTCCAAGTCGGTACGATTGCCGTCGTTACCGCAGCTGGTGTGTTACTGATTGTCGTTATTGGCGGTGTCGATCGCAGTCCACGGACTGTGGTGTGCCTGACGTGGCACCTCTACCAGCGGACCGTGACCCTTGTGCACCTCCAACGTACATTTAACTTTGTGATGCCAAGGATATCGTGTGCAGTCCTCGGAAAGCCTTGGCTGGGCGGTGGCAATGATGTGGAGAAAATTGCGACTCGGATTGAGCAAGATGTCCAAAGGCCGTCCATAAGTTGTACACCATTTGATTGGCCACATCGAATTTCTGTTGCCAATGATTTGCAAAACATGCAGATAAAGTCATTTCATTGACTGATAATCCGTCCCATACTCCAATGAAAACAACGCATTGTGCTCTTTTGGGAAACGATTGGCCGGATGATATACGCACCCTACACGTACCGCAACTAATAACTACCCTGTCTATTGCTATTTTGACGAAGGGTAGAACACGGTAGGAGCTCAGGGTAGGGTAATAAGCCGAAACTTATCTTGCTATAAAATATGATATATATTAATTAGGTATTATGTGTAACGAAACACCTTAAAATGAATTGGATAAAGTTACAGTAGTAATTATTACACTTGTAATTTGTATATACTAATAATTGTCTAAGGTAGACATTTAGTCCAAAGATTTTCGCCAGGGTAGATATTGCCTCCAGGGTACCAATTAAAGAAGGGTAGTTATTAGTTGCGGTACGGTACCGGAATGCGTCAAATGCCCAAATCGGTGCGTATATGAATGTCTGCCGAAACGGCCACAACAATAACGGCCCCGACATCCGCGCCGCTTTGATGCCCGTCCTCGTCTTCCACGTCTGGTCGGTGGCATGAGCAAGCGAGTCATCCCCATGGTGGTGGCGCCACCGCCGTTTGTTGTGCCCGGGACGGGTGGCCCCGCCGCGAAGGCCAAAATGCCCATCGATCGGTTCGCCATGATGCGTCAAGTCAACTTGGAGGCGGCACCAACGATGGACACAGTGTCGGCGGGGCAGAACCACCGCGAGCGTCTTGCACAGGAATCCAAGCGGCGCGCGGAAGTGCAGCTGATGGAGAAGGAAGACTACACATTCACGCAGGAAGGCGTGGACCGATTGAAGCGGCAGGAAGCGCGGCTCTTGATGCAGGAGGAAGAGAAGCGCACGCGAAAGATCATCCACGAAGAGAAGCGAGTGATCCACGAAGCGCTCGAGAAGGAACGCAAGCGCATCGAGGCCGAGGAGCGCGCGGTCCTGCTGGAGAAACACAAGGCCGAAATGGAGCGCGAGCGACAGAAACAGGAGGCCGAGATGGAAGCAAAGAAGAAGGTGCGTGTTTGGGCCACCGGCATATCTTGACATGGGCGGTAGGATCGTGAAGCGAGGATGCGCAAGATGAAGGAAGAGTCGGACCGGAAGGCCCGGGAAGAGTACAAGGTACAAGAGGCGGCCAAGCGAGCGGCGATGGCCAAGGAGAGGGAAGCGCAGCAAGAACAGGTCGATGCCTTTGGGGGCAAGGACATCATAAAGGACGGCATTGTAGATGGAGCGGGAGGTGATGGGGGCCGAAGAAGAGCTCGACCGACTCCGGATGAAGGAAGAAGCAGAGGCCGCGTGTAGTGATCCATCCGGATAGAGATACGTATATTAGTTGTCGTCTGGTCGTCTGCCATTAAGTCACGCTGACGCACCAGGTTGCGCAACTCATTGGGACTTTTCGAGATCACAGGAAACAACTTCCGTCGAGTGCACGCGTCGAGTGCACGCGTCGAGTGCACGTTTATATGAGATTTACTATACTTCAATGAAACACTTAGTTGTAGATAAGAGGTTCTAACATGTATTCATTCCACAATTTCCTCTGCAGTGTTACACCGCGGCCGTCCAAGCTAAAATTGCCGCCGAAGAAGCGAAGTGGAAGGAATGGGAAGAAGCCGAAGCAGCGCGGGAGGCCATCGAGCAGGCAGCACGCCGGGCACAGATGGCGGCGCAGTACGAGGAAGACAAAAAACGACGCATGGAGCTGCATCGGCTGCGCAAGGAAACGGAGAATCGGCTAAAAAGGATGGAGAATTTCGGCGAGCCTCCGCCACTGGTACCCCCGCCGCCAAAGGAAGCCGTGCCCAAGGAGGCCAGAGGTGGGTGACGTGGCGACCATCAATGCCTGAAAGGGGTCGACAGGTGTCGTGCCAAAAATCGGTTCGTTTTGTTTGAACCCGTCGATGGACAAACCCGTCGGAGTTGATTTCAAGGACGTGGCGGCGATGACCAAGGACCAATTAAAGGACGAGCACAATACATGTGTCCAGCTCAAAAAGACAATAAAAAAGGACATCGTGTCTTGGTACGTTGACGACTATATGTTGTCGATAAACACGGTGGCAGGTGCGATGCGCTCCAAGCGAAATTGGATCGAGCCCCGACGTTGGAAGAAAAGCAGGAAATCCAACCTCTCTATAAGCGCTACAGCGACGTCGAAGCCCACTTGCGGCTTGTGAAACACCGCTTGGAGAGTTTCGCGACCGACGAAAAAGCGAAAAAGGGTCAGAATGCTCTCTTCAGCCAACTGAGCGCCGCAGCCACTTCAACAAATAAAGGGCCAGAACCCAGTCGATTGAAGCCAACGGTGTCGCAATTGAAATTAACGACGATGCTCGAAGAGCCAACAGCGACACCAGAAATGGACACGCTGGTAGTGTGTGGGAGCCACATGTTGACTGATGACACTTGTAGACGCTGCGGAAAAAACAAGTCAAAAAGAGCATCCAAGATTGGTGCACAGCGTTCCAAACGGCCAACGGCGTGGCGCCAACTGTGGTCGACAAGAAGGAAATCCAGCCACTGTACGAAGAATACGCCCAGTTGGATGCAAAACTCAAATCCCTCAAGTACAACAACACAGCAACAATGATTGCTCAAACCACCAACACATTCAAATGTTGATTTAGGTATGCAACCGAAAGCATTGTCGCAGAAACAAAACCGAGCGACCCGTTGCCGAAATTGCCGTTGCCAGACTTGGTCATCCGCTTGCACCAACTCTTGGACGACGCAAGTAATAGCCCCGACAGCAAACGAACGATGGCCGAATGCATCCTGGCCATCCATGACATCATGGACGAACTCAAGTGCGTCGGGTTTCTCAAAGTGGACGGGGTTGAAGCCGAGTCACCTGCTGCTCTGGCAGGACTCCAAGTCGGGGATCAGATTGCACGGTTTGGCAGCGTTGTGAAACCTGCGACGGGGTCGACCCATTCGACCCTCATTCGGGAAGTGGTACGTCACGATGACATTGCCAGTCGGTGACATGTCCCACTAGGTCACGCACGTGAACGCCCGTGTCTCGAAAGGCATTTCCATCTCCCTCAAACGGGGGGACACGTCGTCGTCGTGGCGCCACCTTGTACTTAAGCCACAGAAATGGAAGGGCAAAGGGCTTCTGGGGTGTGTCTTGCAGCCATTTGAAGCTGCGCCACCCCCGCCCCCACCCCCAAAACCACCCGTCGTCGCATCAGAGTCCCCTGATTACGCCCCGTTCAAAGCGCTTTGTGTAGCCATCCCAACGACGTTGCCGTTGAGCGACTTGATTGTGTGGCATCATAAACTCCTCGACGCTCGAGACGAGTTGTCCAAATTGCAATCGACCGATGACGCGTCCAGCGTAGCAGCTGCCATGACCGTGACGGGCCAATCACTGGCCGAGCTCATGCACAATCTCATGGACGAAATGCACGCGATTCCGTTTCTCAAAGTCGAAGGCGTCGAAATGGACTCGCCAGCCGCGACCGCGGGGCTCCTCGTGGGGGATTTGCTGGGGCGCGTCGGCGACGTCATGTACTACGCGGGCGCGACCCACGCGACCCTGATCAAAGATCTCGTACGTCATCATGATGACGTCATCAAGAGGCAATGTAACGGGTAGGTCGGCCTCGTCAACGAACGCACGAATCGTGGTATTTCGATTTCCATCTTGCGGGGCAACTTGACATGGCTCTCGCTCGTCTTGCGGCCCCAGAAATGGAAAGGCCAGGGTCTCCTCGGATGTATCTTGCACCCGTTTGAAGCCCCCGACAAGTTCAAGGTACGTCGTCTGTCGCATGTTGCAATCTGATTCGAATCAGAAGCAGGCATCCAGTCCAAAGTTGTCCCGAACGGCATCAACAGCGATTCCACCCATCCAAGAACCAACAATACGTCCTGGCCCAGTGTCAGCGCAAATGGAGGAGGAAACTCTTGACCCACAAGCAGAAATAGAAGAGAGAATGGTTGGCAATGCTGTCGACACCACTGATGCTGCCCCCATCGAACGTCCAGACCCCACCAGCCCACCAAATGCACATCCAAAAGCACTACCGGAAGCGGTTGCACCGACCAATGTACCTTTGGATGCAACGAATACCCTTGTTGAGAACCAGGACGAGGATATTGCTGCCCCTGACTTGGCCCACGATGACCCCATCGCACCAACGAAACAAGTGATAGAGTCCTTGCCACCACCTACGACACGAGAAAACGCAAATCCAATCGCCGAGGAATCACCCCCCCGCATTGAAAAAGCGACCATCGTTGACCCCTCCATTGTCAACGACACGTCCCTGCTAGAAGTCGAACCACGAACCCTATCCCCTGACACAACAACCGACACCCTCCAACCTCCAAGCGAGATCGAATCAACGACCGCCGAAAACACATCGTCTTGCGAACGAACGACACCAGAGCCCATGGACATGGCCAACAATTCCGACGACAAAGCAGTGTCCGCCGACATGGCGCCTCTGCCAAACGATGCCAAACCTTCCCTGCTGGAACCAACCCCTGAAAACGAGCCCGAGAGTTGTGCGGTGCAGGAGGATGACAGTATTAATAGCACCACGGCACCAGCAGTTGCCGAGACAAATCCAAAGACACCACGACAGGGAGACGACGAGCCCCCGCCACCCGATTTCAATTTCCCCCGCCAAGCGTTTGCAGTGTTTGAAGAAGTCACCGCCGCCGCGACGGAGGCTGGGCTGCTCGACAACGATTACTTGATCAGCTTTGAGGGGATGCTGGTCGAGGGGTATGCAACGCCCGCGGCCGCCATCGATGCGTTTTCGAAGTAACGACGATGGACATTTCGCGAGTGTGACATGAACTCCTGGTACTGTAGGAGCGTGGCCTTTCCGCTCTCGATTCAAGTTGTCCGATGGGTCGAGACTCGGTACGAAGAAAGGAACGTCGTCTTGCAGTCGTGGGAAGGTGTGGGGCTACTCTTACCCATCGAGCAACCCGAAGGTGGTACGTGACGTCGACAGCCAGCGCAAAAATGAATGGCTGTGGTAGACCCCGTGTTGGACGACCCCGCAGTGTCTACCGGCGGCGCATTTGCCCAAGTGAATGCCGTGTACGATAGCTCACCTGCCGACCACGGGGGACTCATGGCGGGGGATTTGGTGTTTTGGATCGCCGAGATGCCCGAGTTTCCGACACTTGAGAGCGTGTCCGACTGGATTGGGAACCAATATTCCGCGTCGTTGCCGATCGAAGTACATGTCTATCGGTATTGTGTGGACGACGAGCGGTACGAATGGTCTCCTCCCAGCCATCCATTTGACGAGGCGACTAGGTACGACGACATTACCCTGAGTATCCAGCCCGATCGATGGTGCGATCCACAGCTCCATTTGAGCTCGGCCGTGCGACGCAACGTTGAATTGATGGGCTGGGACTTGGTGTTTCTCGACGTGCCCACGCCCCAAGTTGTGTACCCGCCCTTCTTGCTCGTGGAACACGTGACGACGCAATCGCCTGCACACGACGCCGGGCTGCTTTTGGGTACTCGTTCAAGTGAAATATATCGTCTTTGATGACGTGGCAGGCGATTTGATTGGCTCACTCGGCCGCGTCACATCGAGCGACCAAGACGTGGGGGCCGAAACCCACTTGTACATTGACCGGCCCATGCCCGTGCAAATTGGACGCTATGACGTGGCCTCGCGCGCCGTCCAGACGTTCGATTTGTCTGTGACTCCGCAAACATGGGACGGGTCTGTCTCATTTATATCACTTTGCTCTTGTCCTCACGTCGGTGGATGTAGCGACGGCCTCCTCGGCTGCCAGATGACCGTGTGGGCGCCCCAAGACATGGCCCCGTTCTTGGTTGTGCGGCAACAGGTTGAGACCCGTGACGACGGCGCGTCACCCGGGATCCTTGAAGGCGATCTGATTCTGCGCGTCGGCAGTCACACACATGAGGCCAGTCCCCAAGACGTGGCACTCTTCCTTGACGCCAACCACACAATCCTCTTGGTCGTCCAACGGTGGCAGCCCGAGCTCATGCAGTACATCGTCTTTCCTCTCGTCGCGAGGAAAGACCCCGCGCAGGCGAGTCCATGGACACACGACAGCATCGAGCTGCTCGGGTGGAGTTGCCTCACCTACGAAGCCTACTGGAACCAGTACAACCTCGAGCGCTTCCTGGCCATTCATTCTATTCGTGGCATAGGTACGAGGCGGAGCACCCGACCGAGCTGCCGTGCAAAGACTGCTGGGCCACGACATTTAGCACCGTCGCACACGCCGCTGCCTACGCAGGCCACCTTGCATGTTTGACGTACTTGGGCGACTACTTTGACGTGTTTATCGTCGACGACCTCGGGTATGTCGCATTGCCTGAATCCGACCCACGAGACGCGATAGACGCACGCCGCTCTTTTACGCGTGCTACGCCAACCAAGTCGCGTGCGTGACGCTGCTCTTGTCGCTCGATTACTCCAACCTTCGCGAAGCCATTGACGTGAATGGCGACACGCCATTGCATGCTGCGACGAGTGGTGGGGCCCTCGAAGCCATGCAAGTGCTATTGCAGGACGGCTGCAGCCCTGAAGCAATCAACTACTCGGGGTAGGATCCGCATATCGTCGTCATCCCCAACGAGTTGGATCGTAGCATGCGACCCATCCACATTGCGCCGTCGGTGCAAGCAATGCAAGTGCTGGCGACTGGCCAAGCAGATCTATTGGCCCTGGATGGCAGCGGGCACATGGCACTCGCGTATGCGTGCATGGCAGGCGACGAAGCCAGCGTCCGGTTCTTGGCGACAGAGTGTGCCGAGTTTATCGATTACCCCGACCCCGAAGGTACACCACCATGATATAGCCTCATTTGATGGCATGGGATAGGGGACACGCCGCTGCACTTTGCCGTGGCGGGGGGCTATTTCCCGTGTGTGCAAGGCTTGCTGACCGACTCAGGTCGATTGAACCAAGAAAACAGCAGCTGTAAATACATACTCCGACCAAACAAACACAACAAAACAGCCCTCGATGTCGCGCGCGACAAGGACTTGTCGGAGATTACCGTCTTTTTAGAAACCAACTGCGACGTTGACCACGATATTGTCACTTGTCCCGCCGACGAAGCCAAGCCTCCCCCTGACGACTACATGGTGCCCCCATAACACAACCATGCCTTAATCGTTTACTATCGGAGTTGTGGGCAACTTGGGCAACGATTTCGAGTGGGGTGCCGTGTGTGGCCGGGGCATGTGCCATGAGAGGAGCGTCGACTCGTCCTAGATTCGACCTTACTGTACACCAAAAGTACCACAATCCATATGGCATACCTGGTGCTTGCCAACCAACGAAACCTTTTCCAAGCACGCATCGGGGTGGTCTGACGTCGTCAAGTGAATCGTTTGGATGGCTAGATTCGCTTCCATCTCTGGCTTGTTGGCGGGCCCCGATTTTGGCAGACGAAATCCGCCACGGTAAATGTACTTGTCTTTTGCGAGCGGATGTACATGCACGGGATCACTGGCAGTCTTGGGCGGGACACTTGTGTGCCCCGACCGGCGCGGAATGACCGATTTGACGTCCACGGTGTTGTTTCGTGCGGCAGTCGTCTTTTTACGTGCCGTGGCGTCGTGGCTGACATCGTATTCTTGGTTTTCATCGCTACGGGAATGAATGGTCAGGATGGATCGGGGTCGACAACATGGTCGTACGTCGGGCTCGCCTCGCAGATGGGTCGATCGCACGAAATACACGTGGCGGTATTGGGTCGTCCCTTGCCTGCCTTGCTGTCCAGGCCCGCCCCGCCACCAGATGCATCTATCGATAGATTGGATCTTGCGTTCAAGACCACTCACTACCTCGGCCAAGAGTCGCCTCCAAACAAACGCGAATACGACGCTCAAACACGTCACGTGCAATGGCCACGTATTTGTTGTCGTCGGCAGGCACGAGTTTGTCGATGAAATGGCGCACCTACGTCACCGTGACGACAAGGGTCGTCACCGTGACAACCTTTTTCGCGAAATTCGTGGCAAATTCCAGTCGGAGGGCGAGCAACAACGCCGTTTCGTCGAGATGCTGGTCATCTGTGAGCACTCGGGCGTAGAGCTGGCAGCGGATGGTGCCGCTGATGAGACGTGCCGCACGCAACAAGTGGCCAGCGACTTCAACTTTGAGGTCTTCGGGCAAGGCCGTGCTGTGCGATCTACAGTGGGCAATAAAAAACTTGGCGTCATTCCGACAACGTACCTGAAATGTTCTTGCTTGAGATCGACTTGGGCGATCGCGAGTGCGAGCGCGTTGAGTTGTTTGTCGACGGCAGTCGTGTCGTTGTGTTCAACGTGCTGGAGCCCGTCCAGCAACTTTTTGAGCTCTTTTAAATTGTTTTGCGTGTGTCTACATAGTCGACGTCAGTGGTTTCGTGGTCAGCAACACCAACGTGTGTTCGTCGTCCATCTTGGCCACGATGCGCTCCAACACGGTCGTCGTCTCCGAGTGGCCTTGTTCGAGCTCTTCGTGCAGTGTCTTGGCTCTGTCGTGGGGTTGTAATCTTAGCATGCGACGAATCGTCGTAGCACGCACCGTTCAAATTGCGAATTGCTGTGGGACTTGAGATCATTCAATCGATTCGACAAGGCCGTCAGCACCTACTCCATGTCGATTCGATGGCATTCTCCCATGTCGGTGGATGTACTTCTTGGGACGACGCGTGGTCGCCACGGATGTCGCGCATTTCCAACCGTACGTTGGACACGTTGGCATTCGTGTGGCTCAATTCCATCTACTCGAAGAGTCACTCCTGTCCATCCATTTGTCACACACGTGAAACTTTGGCAAATCGGCCGCCACGTCTTTGATTTCTTCTTTGGCTGCGTGCAACGATCGCATCAATTCTTTCATTTCGGCCGCGACCATTTTGTTGGTTTCGCCTTGGGCCCACGTCGCTTCGCGCACCTCGCGCCGAAAATGCGCACCTATATCGTCGTAGTGTGTTCGTCAGTCGTGTGTTCGTGTGGTACATTCGAGGTTGAGCCCATCAAACGCTTTGTCGCCGTCGTCGAGTCGTTGCCGCGTCTCCTTGTCCATGCTGGCCACGTATGCCTCGAGCTTGGCATGCAGTTGGGTTGCTTTGGCGTGCTGACCGCGGAGACTCTCAATCGACGCATGGTGGACCCCCACGGTTTCTCTCGTCTCTGCTTCTTGGCTTTCCAAGGCACTGGCGCGACTGCCGAGTGCATCGAGGCGGCGATCGTGCACCTCGGCCCGCAAACTCAGCGTGCTCGTTTGGTCGTTCAGGTCCGTCACTACTCCAACCCCGTAACCACGTAACCCCGTAACCCCCTTCCTACCTTTGTCAGTCGTGGCCTTTTCGAGCGCGTCGTGGGCCGTGTTCTGCCGCTCGACTTCAGTCTTAAGCTGCTGCAGCCCATGCGCGAGGCTTTTGAACGTCGTGTGGTTGGCGTCGTCGTGCTCTTGCACCGTCTCACGCAGGACCATGAGCTTGGCATGGGTCACGGCCGACGAATCTTCGAGCGACGTCAGTCGTTTGTCCATGTTGACGTTGCTCTCGACGATCTGCGACACCCGTTCCCGTAGAAACGCGACCGCGTCTTCCATCACGTTGATGGCTTCTTGCTGCACTTTGATGCGATTCTCCGTCCTGCGTCAGGTGATGCGTTAACAACAAGGCCCCTCCGCCGCATGCTTACGTACACCGTCACGACGTTGGTGATCATGGTCGTGTTGTCATGGATTGCGTTGAATATGCCATCGATGCGCTCCATCGTTTTGGCCTCGAACGCGGCCTTCCACTATGTGTTTGCGTCAGGATCATGTGTATACGTCATCCAAGTCGACAAGGACGACAAAACGGGGTGTACCTCGGCCTCCATGGCCACTTGGTGGGCCAGTCGCTCTTGGAGGGCCAGTTCCATCTGGTCCATTTTCGTGTCGGCGTGGTGCGTGAGACGAGCGACCTGAGCATGCCACGTCACTTCTTACAATCCAACTACAACATACCTCGGCCATTACGCTCTGCTTGAGCAACTCGGCGTCGGTGGTCGTAGGCAGCGCCGCGACCGCGCGCTTTTGTTTTTCCAGTTCCAGCTGCAGGCTATCATCCATGGTTGTACTCTGATCCACACAAACGCCATTTTGTGTCGTACGCTGAGATGTGCACGTCGTGGTCGAGCCGGATCTTCATTTGATGGCTGCGGACGTCGTCGAGAAGGTGATACATAGCTGCGTTCGTGAGCGGTTCCTTGGTCGTGCCGCTGCTGTCGTCGGCAGACATGAACACATTTGTCTCGACATGTGCCAAGCGCTCCCCAAGGGCTAAAGAGAAGAAAATGACAAGAAGACACGCAGATGCCTTACAGGTAAACATAGGGTGGTTTGGAATCGACTCTTCTACGTGATCGATGCGTGCGACGAGGCGATGGAGCAACGCCTCGAGCGAATTGGATTCAACATGAACCAAGTTGGTCACATTCATGGCTACGACACGACCCAGACGACGACGTCGAAGGTGGTGGAAGAAGAAGTTTGCGTGAATGCGCGCAGAGTTGCCGTCGTTACAAAGTAAAACCTCCAACTCAGTATTATTAACTCAGTTGCAACTCATGCAGTGACGAGACCGACGACATTAAGCTCTTGTTCGATGGCTACCACACCAAAATGGCACGAGTCAAGTGGATGAATGCACTTGTCCTTCTTCCCCGTGCACGAGCTCATTCACTTCAAATGTGGACCAGCCAGGCGCAAGAGAAGGCGCCAACACAAACCGACACATCCTTGCATTCGGTGGCTTATATTCTCACCCTCGTTCTGGTGTACACGCACCTCTTTCGCTGCCAATATCCACAGCCGTCGTCGCTCGATATATATTTCATGATGCAGCATCAGCCGTGTTCGTGTACTTCCTTGTACTGGTACATATCGGTCTCGCCCCGTGCGACCAACTGGGCATTGTATCGCGCGCGCCACCACATCCAAAAGCCAAAGAACATCGTACAAAAGACAGCAGCGCCAAGGGCAACGTACAAGATAGGCCCGGCCACGCTCCATGAGCTTGGAGTTGAGTCAGGAACAGCAGGCGCGTGGGCTCGGACAGCGGGGCCGCTCTCGGTCTGGTCATTCTCTCGAATGCGGAACGGCTGCGCTACGGCAAAGTACGGCAGCACTGTCGTCGCAGTGACAAGCACTCGCATCGCATTCCGTCGCTCCATCTGCTTGAGGTGGGACACAGCCAAAGTGTGTCCTTTCGTGGAGGATCTCGAGTTTGATTGGACAAAACAAACCAATCCGATGCCGCTGCAAGATCTTCATTCCCATTGGCTGAAATTCCGAGCGAACAGACGCGATCTTTTCGTCGAAAGGGAGAGTCTCCTGTGTGACTGCAGCACACTTGGTATCACTAGCCCGCGCGTTTGGGTGCCCGCAATGACAGTGGCGCGTCACCATGGACACACATTTCTATTTATAGTTCACACACCAAGCCACAGACGCTTTCAACAAGTGCCATGCGAGGGACCTATGCATTGAACTGCGTCGTCGCGTGGGTCGCAGCAGGATCACCGACGTCGTGGAACGATCGCGGGGCGCTCAAGATGCTGTACTGGGCGACGGGCGGTCCGAGCTGGAACGTAGGCTGGCCAATCACATCGTCGGCCACCGATCCGTGCCTCAACGGGGTATGTACGCCTTTGTCGCGTCCTCCCGTTCAACGTCGAATATGTAGTGGTATGGCGTACACTGCAACACCAAGGGCCAAATCATTTCTCTGTACACGATGCATTCATTTGTATCCGCGAGTCAGGCGTGCCTCGTAGGACACTTGGAAACAACAACCTGCGAGGCTACCTTCCGGCCGCGTTTGCTCGACTGACGGCAATTCAAATTCTGTAATTCTGTACACGTTCCTTGTACCCCTCGGTCACACTCTGGCAATAGGGACGTGAGCGGCAACTACCTCACCGACACCGTGCCGTTGACACTGGGCGATCTCAAAAGCTTAAAGACACTGCGTCTTGACCACAACGCATTCACGGGGACAGTGCCAGCGTCGCTCGCGACCTTGCCGCATCTCATGACATTGTACGTCGTCTATTGTCTCTATGTTTCAACTGTACCTAACCCAACCGTCAGGACACTCGAAGTAAACCAATTCGCTGCACCGTTGCCCCTCTCGATCTACACTATGCAAAACACGCCCAACTTTTTCGTTTCGTTTGACGGATCGTTGATGCCGACGGCGTTCGACCCACAGTAGCCATCCTTACAATCTATATTGCATGATAACACGAGTCCACTTGGTCGTGCCCGATCTTGAATCGTTATTTGGGCAAATGCACCCCCTTTTGGCAGCCACGACCCCCTCTTTTGTCAACGATAATTGCATAGATTGGTGACTCTGTTTATTGAATCTGAGCCAAAAGCGACTGAACCAATGCAACTCCAAACCCTGTCGCGCGTTCGTTGTCAATGACGGGGTATGCCATGTCGATGTGGCCCCACTGGCCCGTCTCTTCAAACTCACCAAGGTGGTTGGCAATAAACTGACCGGCGCAGCTCACTTGGGCGTTCGTGCGACACGCGGGAATGTTCTTCATGTCGGCGATCTGGCTCTTGAACTCCTCGCGAAAGAATTCGGGCACGTACGGCATCGGGTGGACGAGATCGCCCGACGCTTTGCCGGCGCGGACAAGCCATTGCTCCAACGTCGCGTCGTTGGACACGACCGCGCCATGCTTGTTGCCGGTCGCGACCCCTTGGGCGCCAGTCAAGGTCGCCATGTCCAAAATCACTTGCGGGTTCAAATGCTTGGCGGCATAAGCGACGCCGTCGCCCAAGACGAGGCGGCCTTCGGCGTCCGTGTTGTTGATTTCAACCGTCTTGCCCGAGTAGAGAGTGTGGACGTCGTCGGGGCGGGTCGCGTTGGCGGCAACCGAGTTCTCGGCGAGGCAGAGCACGACATGCAAGGCGCGGGTCGGGCGGCCCGAGAGCACGGCCGCTTCGAACGCGCCAAGGAGACCCGCGGCGCCGCCCATGTCTTGTTTCATGCCAACCATAAAGCTCGATGGCTTGAGCGACAACCCGCCCGTGTCGTACGTGATGCCCTTGCCGACCAACGCAACACTCTTGGCTGTCTTGGACGCTTCATTCGGGTAGTGGCTCAAGACGACCAAGGCCGGCGGATGATCCGACGCCTTGCCGACGCCGTAGATGCCACCAAAGCCCTTGTCGTTCAATTCTTGGCCGCGGATGACGAGAATGTCCGACTGCGTGCGTGCGGCCACGGCGCGCGCTTCGGCCGTGAACGTGTCCGTGTTCAGTTGGTTGGGCGGCGCGTCGACGAGGCGCTGGGTCAAGTGGATGCCGGTCGCGGTCGCGTTGAGCAACTTGAGCGTGGCGGCGTCGACGGCAGCGTCAAACACGACGACGACCTGATCGGCGTGGACGGCGGTCGCGCTCCCGTCCGTGATGACGCCGCTTGGGACGCCGCTGCTCTTGTGCGCGTAGTACGAGGTCACGCCCTTGGCAACGCCGACGCCGGCGGCCCACGTCGTCGTCGTGGGGTCTGGGAGCGCGAGGGCGACGATCGTCGCCGTCTTGTCGCTCGCGTGCGACTTGACGAGCGCCGAGATCGCATGTGGTCGCGCCAACGTATTATGACGCGCGACGGCCGTGGGAAGCTGCGCGACGACGACGCTCACGAGCGAGTTGCCGAGTGGGAGGTAGAGATGCTTGGCGGCGGCGTTATCGGGACTGGGCGCGAGGGCCTTGATCGCGTGCTCGAGCAATGCGACGGCGGCCGGCGACAGAGCGGTCTTGTGGTTCACATGCGCAAGGACACGTTGCGCGAGGGCATTTCCCGGCGTTTCCTTTGTCCCGATCAAGAGTACTTTGGGCAGCGAGGCGGCGGCATCGATCGCTTCGACCGACTCGACGAAGCGGACCATCGTCGGGAGAATTCAAATGTGGGGACGCAATATGGACCAATCATGGCCACCCACCATGGGATGGGCCAATGGAATTGCGTGCCAGCCGAATACAAAACAGGTGCGTGTATCTTTTATTTTATTGAATAATGGATTCAAGAAGTCAATCTCCAATCTTATACGATCGCGGCTTTCAGTGCGTAATGCAGTAGTTCAGGTGCGTCTTTCAAAGTATCTTGGCCACCGAAACGTCGCGACGCGCCACACAACCAGCAGGAGCGGTGAACGTCGTCGGACCACAAAATGGTGCTTGAAGGGATTGCGACGACCCTCATTCAGACATTCTGTTCGCGCTTCGTCAAGGATTTCAAAAAGGAGGTGCGACATCACTCCACTTCTGAAGTCCATCCACCCTCCCTTGGTCGTTAGAACCTCAGCATTGGCCTCAATGGCGAGATATCACTGTCCAAGTTTGAGCTCAAGCTTGGTACGAATGTATCTATCTCGTCGTGGAGTTTCATTCCAATCCACCTAGCCGAGATATTTCCGCTCCAGCTCCCCGTGGAACCCAAGAGCGTATACATTGGTCACCTCCGGAGCAACTTTGTAGCAGCGCAGCTCACCAACGCCCCGTTGCATGTACTTGCTAGAACGATGCTGTAGCTCATGGCGCGATAGATTCAGGTGGCCGACGTTGTCGTCTTGGCTGGCACGCCCACGGCTCCATCGACTGACGTGGCAGCGCTGGACGCAGCCCACCAAGCCAAGATTGATTGGATGCAGCAGATCCTGACAGACGCTCAGTGGCTTGAGCCCAAGGACCCTGTGAATGGCCCCAATTCAGCGAGTGGCAGTGGTGCCTTTGATTGGTTCAGTCGCTTTCGCGATGCATTCATCAGCTTGGAACGCATCCACATCCGTCTCGAAGATGCCTCGAGTGGTCGAAGCGTGGGCCTCCAGCTGGATAATTGTCTCCTCCAACCAGCCAAAGCAACAACTTCCTCCGAGCGGTAGTGTTGATGACGCAACCATCTACGAGATATAACTTTATCCTCGTCCAGACAAACAACTCAGGACAAGATCTTTTGCAAAACGATTCATCTGACCAACTTGAGTGTGTACCTCCTCCAAGGGCCCATGTATGACAGCGCGCCGCGCGTGCCGACACGAGCGCTGGACTTGGCACCATCACAAGTACTACGTCGATATTGAGACAATCCACGCTCAAATGATTGCGTCCACCTTAGTACGTCCTCTCGCCCATGTCGTTCTCTACGATGCTGACCATCCAACCCAAACTCCAAGTACGTGGCTTGTTTCGTGTCAACTTTGATGACGTCATCTTTGTCGTCATCAGATGCAAGCGTCTCTCGCGGTCCCTGCGTTGACCCTCAACCTCTCGTTCGACCACCTCTCGTCGCTCTGCGCATTGCTCCAAAGCATCGACCGGTTCATTCGTGCTAGTCTCTACCATCGTTTCCGCCCCGTGGCCTTTCCCCCTGCTGTCTCTTGGCGCGCGTGGTGGCGCTATGCCATCTTTGCCGTCTTGTTGCAGCTCCAAGACCCCGTCTTCCGCCGCCCCACGTGGAAACATACGCTCAACTTGACCCTCGTTGGGCTCCAGTACACTGCCCTTCGACGAAAGCTTCGAACGCACCTCGCACGGGTTCCCCTGCGCAAGTACGTCGAACGTCCCAGCTACCTATCACAACAACGAGATAGGGAAGACTATTTCCTGCATTACCGCGAAGAACTTCGTGTGATTGCACCTGGTGGCGCCGCCCCTGGTCGGGGAACAGCCCGCAACTCGTCGACTGTGTCGCCAACGAACATGACATCTGCGGCGGGTACGTGGATTTGACAGAGCACCCGCCCACAAAATGTGGATAGACCCCCTTCCGCGCTGCGTGAGTCACTACGACGCAGGCATTTACGCCGGTGTGTACAACCTCGGTGGGAAATTTAGTGACGCGACAGTGTCACCCTCGACCAACGACGACGACGCCGACGCGCTCTTGCAGACGCTCTGGGCCAGACAACTCTATTTGGAAGCGTGTTTTCGACCCATCGTGGTCGCGAAACTGCGATTGTTGGCGGGGCAACAAAATCGGTTCGTTTCCGCATACAAGTCTCGACATGAAACCGTGTTGGTCGCAGAAAACGGGACCAAGAACTCAATCGGCGCAACCAAAGCTACAACCACGAGGTGGGCATCCTCACCGTGACCATCGTGCAAACCCATCTCGACATCGCTCGGATCAATCGATCCTTGCAAAACACGTTCCTCTACGCCCGCATCAAGGTACCACACGACCAGAAACATTTTGTTGCGGCAGGCTGGCAACACCTATTTCTGTTTCTAGGTCGGCGCCCAAGGCTTGGAGTATGCAGGAACACCCGAGCCATGCGAAACAACAGTCCACGCAACTTGCTGCAACTGTCTCGATCCGCCCCCCGCCGCCCCTGCGTGTGTCTGTACCCTCGGACAAACGTTTGAGTTTCATCTCAAAGGCACACCGGACGAGGACTCTCTTTACATGTACAGTCAAGCGTGTCGCTGATCTGGTCCCACTGGACGTGTAGCACATTGCACGATCGATGGGCGTTTCCCTACCTGCACCAATTTACCGCCAAAACAAAGCTCCCCGTGTCGACATGCACTGCGAGTGCGACAACAAACGGCGACGCTGCGCTGCAAGATGCCAAGGGCCACATGCGAGTGCTCACGAGTTTCACCAAGCGAGGGGTTGCCCACATGTCGTCGTCGCAAGCGATGTTACGAGAGCTTTTCCCCCATGTTTATGCCCGGACCCATCCTTGGGTATCGTGGTATGACCTATCCTTCGTTCTAAAGACGATCCCTCGGTGATGTATTAGGTACACCAAGTCGGCTGAGGCACTGGCGTCAACCACGGGTCTGCAGCAGACGACCACGCGTGTAGTAGCGGCTCCCGAGTCCCCGACGCTCGAGTCTCTTGTCTGTGCTGTCGACCTCGTCGACGTCAATGTATGACACGGCCGCGTCATCATTGTCTGACGACGGACACGGTAGATTCAATTTGGGGCGACGGCGGCCAGTGCCTGCCGCGTGCGGCTCAACAACGTGTGCGTGAAATACCGCGACACGCACGACCTGCCAGAAGTTGACCACCAGCTGCACGCGGTCGTTCGTTCGCTCGCAATCGCGCACGACGACCACGCCGTCCCATTTGTCACATCCGTCGTCGACACGACACAACCCGACGACAGTCCACCCCGACCAAAACCGCCGCACGCTGCCCTCGAGTGGACACAGACCGACGCGAGCTTGAAGAGCATTGCCACGGACATTACGATCGCCCCCCTGCAACTCATCGTGTCCGTGCCGGCGATTTTACGACACTATGGCGCGGTCCTGAGCTGGAAGTCAACCTTGATGGACCTCTTAAGTCTGCTCTACTCGCCCATCTACGGGCCGTTTGGTGTGTGGGTCGCCCCCCCGCAGGACCCAAACCCGGTGCCTCCCCCCGAAGTCATTACCACGCGTGTCCACGTTGCCCCCCAAACCCTACTCCTTGACGAACTTGGCACGATCCATGTACCTGCGGGCGTGCTCGCAATGGTGACGCAGGTACGAGCAACTTCATATGGCGTTGCTGGGGGCGTGACATCATGATAGGACAACGCGACAACAATTTCGGCCGCCGAGTCTCGCGTCGCGGCGTTGCATTGGGATTTATACACGCAATTCATGCGCCACATTGACGACGCCTACACCGAATCCACGGCGGCGGATGTACTCACGACCCCTCCTCGTTACGATGACGTGATCCTAGGCCCCCGTTTCCGTCGCCAACACACTCAACTCGCCTTTACTCCTTTGGCTTGTGCAAGGTCTCGTCGTTCTCAAACACCACAATTCCCGCGGCAAGCCCCAAGAGCGTGTCCTTTGGCTCCAAGATCGCAACCTCCTCGTGGGTAAAACGCGCTACGACCCTTCTCCCTATGGTACGACGATCCACGTTGACTGTCTTTTCACCGCTTGCTTGGTTAGAATTACCCCTCGCAGAAATCAAGCGCGTGTCGACGGGGTACAATTCTGTCGCGCTTCGCCGGACGGGCTCGCCCGAGCGCGCGTCGCTCTACCTGACCCTCGAGCATACAACCCGCACCATCAGCTTTGAGTTTATCCACGCGGCCATCCGTCATGAATTCCAAAGCGTCTTGCACGGCCTCTTGCTCCAAACAACCATCGGCACACCGCCGTCGTCGCCCCAAGCGGCGCCCCCGTCGTCAGTCTTAGGGACCCCCCCAACGTCAATCTCATAAACTGTAATATCATCCCAACAAGGTGTTTTGCCTATGGAGTTGTCGACAGCCCATGGGTGGTATTCGTGGACGTCTTGGACTTGCCAAGGGTTGTCGAGACGACAGGTGAAGGACTTCACTCATGTCTAACTCGCTTCGTACCATGTACCATTGAATATGCCCAACGCTACGCTAAGGCATGAATCATAAAGAATTCCATGTTTGAAGTTTATCAATATGGACGAATAAATTCTACAGCTCGTTTTTTGTTGGGATCAAATCGTCGGTCGAGTTGAACATCTCGCGGCCCTTCTCCGACACATCGACGGCAAAAAAGGGCGGAATAGATGCCAGGCAGGATGTGTTGACATTGTGGACATGGCCAGCTTGCTCCAGGTACGATATGATGATTTCAAAGCCACAGGCATACGCAGACGTTGAATGCGCGGCCGTCGTCACATTCACATAGAGTTTGTGGGGGCTTTTATATTGGTCAAACTGAAACTTGGCTTGGCTGTCGGGTGTAATCGGGTCCAGATTGCCGTTGAGCATGAGCAGCGACGCGTGGCGGGGGATGCGAGCGACTTTGTCGTGGTAGCTGTCGGGGGCGTACACAAATCCGTGGCCTGTCTCGGGATACTTTTGTGCCTTGCAGACCGCGTCGTGGCTTCCCGTGAAGAAACAGTACGACTGAAAGTCGCGGTACGTGCCTTCGACGACCAGTTCTTTGACAAAATATTGTCGCATGGCATCCAAGCTCGGCGGCGGCGAGTGAAACAAGGCGCGCTCGGACGCGAGCATGAGTTGATACAAAATGATCGAGTCGAATGTGTTGTCGACGTCGTTGGCGTCGCCGAGTTGATTGGCCTTGGCGTAGGTGGCGGCGGCTTGGAGCGCGGGGTAATCCTTGGGGTCGCATCTACACATGTTCGTCATCCTTTGGCCCAGAGAAATGACATGTATCAGACCGACTGAGGAGAAGTAGCATGACTGGCATGAGACGAGGCCGGCGGTACGACCCGATCATGGACGCAAACAATTTACGCGCCGCCCACGACACGGGTTCGTACGGTCGTAACGCCGTCGCATGGAGCCAGTTGCGGCAATAGGCTAGTCGTGGCTCCGTCTCAATGTCCTTGTAAAACTGCCCCAGAAATGTCGCCAAGCTGACGTTGCCAAACTTGGCCGTGCACGCGGGCCACTTGTCACATTCGGCCAACACGCGACTGCCTGGTTCATGTATACGTAATCAACAATGAATTGTTCACATCGACGTACTGATTTTGCCGTATTCGTGGTCCCCATTGGGTAGAACCATCGTTTCGGGGACGACGGCGTCCAAAATGTACCCTCGGACGTGCTGCGGTTGCAAATGCATGAGTCGTTCGAGCAGAAACGTCGCATAGCTCAAGCCGTACATGAACCAATCGGCGTTGGGCTCGATGTGACGCGACAGCGTCGACAGGTCCATGGCTGCACTCGTCACACTAAACCCCGCGGCGTTCTCCTGGCCGTACGTTTTCTGATACCGACCGATGCAGTCGGCAAAGAGCTGTGTCGCATTCGCGCCGTCGAGCAAATCGGTGCGCGTGTCGTTGCATGTGAGGCGATGGCTGCGTCCCGTGCCCCGATGATCCATCGAGTAGACACTCCACGTGCCATTCAAGGCAATGAACGACCGACGCATGAGTTCTTCGACGTCTTCCATGCCAAAGCCAGGCCCGCCTTCCGAGATCCAAAAGGCCTGTTGCTTGTTGCGCCTGGATAAATATGGATCGACTGTGTAGTTGGCAACGATACGCTTGACAAACGCTTCGATCGTCAGGTTTGAGGAACACACGTTGCCATCTAGCCAAGGCGGCACTTCAAAATGAGTCAAGACGACGACCGACCAGGAAAGCCAGGGTACCCTTTGTAGCAAAGTGGGACCGTATAGATGTTGCATTCGACGCGGTAGCCAGGAGTGGACGTCCCGTTCTCGTATGGCCGCGAAATGTTTGTACGGAGCGGACAGGGGACCCAGCCTTGGGATGGAATGCGCGCCGAATATGCTTCCAAGTTATCCATGTTGCGCTCCAAAGCAGATGCGACAGGAATGACCTTCCCCATGAGATCTATGAGGCCGTCGTCGTTGCTACTGAGCCATGGAGCATGGCCGGTCGCAGTGACGACGGCAGCAATTGAGACGAGGAAGCGAGGAAACATTGCTGATGATTGATGAATGCTGGGATACGCCAGACCTACATTCTGCACGGATCTTTGTGTGCGAATAAATTCTGTGTCAAAATCATATTGATACTTTGCAGTGCAAATGTTGCTCTAAAAATTCGAGCGCTCTTTAGAGGTCAGTATTCCGATCCATTCAATTAAGTAAAGTGGAAGCATAAGCCAATTAAATATTAGAACTCTCGTTTATGTCTTGCTGATTGGCTGACACGGATAAAGTCCAATCAAGATTTGTGCATTTGCTCATCACGGCGGCTTGGACCATACTTCGCCTAACGCAAACGACCAATTTAAGGTATCTATTTTCAAGGCGCTTTGGCTAAACTCGCGTATCTCATCATCTAGGGCGAGATTCTCAGTTCTGAAACTTGATTCGTGAAGAGGAAACTCAAAAACAACCGAGAGTGGAATCATTGGTTTTGAGGATAATCAAATCTGGGAGGTTCTCCAAAGTCAGAAAAACCTCCAAATTTTAGGTGCATATTTAGAGTCTCAAATTTTGACTTGATTTTAGTGTAGCATAAACATATGAAATTGAAGGTTTTGGGTAAAAAATGGGTGGGAGTTTCGTCATCGGATTGGCTTAGCCGGAGGACCTTAATTTGTCCAGACGACCTTAAATTGGAATTGTACGTTTGTTTGATCGCGAATTTCCCATCAAGCTTCTTGTTCTTTGAGTGGGAAAGTTGTGTCCAATATCCTTTCAGATCCTTTACGTGTTTCCGAGAACAACTCCGTGCGATCAATGTTGGTTGAGCCACAAATTCGATGCTTTCGATCAACCTCGATCGCAACCTACAAGGCAATTCTGATCGAGAAGTATGATTTTTGAGTTAACAAGTTGATGTGTACTTCGAAGGAGTAGAACCATGGAGTAGCGGTTTCACACTCGGTTTCATGTCACCTAATGCAGATCCATCTCAAAGGCACCAAATACTTCGAAGTGTTTTCGAAAGGTCATGTGTTGTTCTCAAAAGCAAGGGCGTTTGCAGTGCGATAAGACTTTCTGGACATGGTGCGGCAAGTGGGCTGCTCGGATTCGAGTTTGGGAGGTTCCGCTGCTCCGTCGTAGCTTGTGTCGCAGTTTTTTGCTCTTGTCGTCGGGTTGTAGTCTACACCTTAAAGGCATATCTTCGCTGGGCCAAAATGACTCCATGTTTTACTTTAGTCACTTGATTTAACCCGCGAATTGTTTTCAGTGTTGGCGGGTGAATGCCACTAATGTTCATGATCAATGGTCATGTCGATTTGTACGCATAAGTATCCGAATGCGATATCTGGGACCTGTGATAATTGAATCCACACACGACGACATGGGATTGAAATGTCATTTCAAGCGATGGTGCGATACTGTGTGGATAGTAGCTACGATGGGCACATGGTCATGTATGGACAAGCTCACATGATGTTGAGTGTTTGCTGGAATGATGTCAAGGGCTTGTTTTTCTGATTTCACGGTAGCAATGCGAATGAGAATCGCGATACGCCCGCGAATTGCAGACGATATTCGTGGCACTATTGCAATCTGACACTACGAACAGATGTGATTCGGGCCAAATTGATGCCGATTTCTCGCTCATTAACTCAATTATCAAACCCTTTGTGGCTGAATGAAAAATGATTGTTCAAAATGTGCACCGTCGATATTGCACGGTATCAAACAGGATATATAAGATCCACTGAAAATGATGACTTTGCCAATGGGTCAATGTTGAGTCATCGTGGCCGGACCCGCGGCGACAAATGGGTTTAATGTATTATCAAAGCGAATTATTTAGAAGATGCAACCGCCAACTTGATACGGTAACCAAGTGAATACGTCGTGGACAACTCACGTGACCTTCGTCAGAAATCGTGATGCGTCTACAGGCAATCAATTCGAGATGTGCACCGCGTGCAACAAAAACACAGGTTTTACGCATTGATTTGTGCTTTTCGCCGCATTCAAATGGAGTCAAGTGCTTGCGAACTTCTTTGTTATTAAAGCTAGCTTTGCCACATATTTGTGCATAGTCACCATTGGGCATTTTTATTAGGCAACGAGAAATATTTCAAGGTTTTGAAAGGAGAATTTTTGGTTTCGTGGCGAGCTCGTACACGTTTTTCGTCGACGCCCTGCGCATATTCTGTGGAAAATTACATTGCACTCGAAATGAAATGCAAAACTGGAAACGAAAGGTTTGGATGAATGGCCCGGGTTCAATTCCCGGTGCGAGCTTTTTTCCACCAAATTCAAAATCGAGCCAAATCGAGCACATTGTAGTAATTTGGGCATGATTTGTTTGATTGATCATCATTGGTCATGATCAAACGCGGCAAGTACTCGCGAGAAATAGAAACAATTTTCGGGTTCATTAAGGTAACAAATCAAAACGCGGTGCAAAATGATTGTGTCTGACCAGCGATGTTGTCTATATTTTGGCACTTGTCTCCCTCAAGAATGTTGGAACTTTGTCGTGTGTTGCCCACCGATTCCACTGGGACCATCCGACCCAGCCACGACAGCATTCCCATCAGGGAGAGCCATCAAGGCATCCTTGCCAAGGCTGCGTCAAACGACACGAGTTCAAGGACGGTTTTGGAGTTCGCCGGGCTTCGGCATCCGATACGAACCGCCTCGTCGTATTTTGTGACAGTGGCACCTGCTGGCTCATGATAGGCCCAAATGCGATGATTGCGTTGTGGGGGTGATGACTACTGTACAACCGAGGCGACGATGTCGGCAGCAGGTGCGGCGCGACGAGCTTGGCTTGTCTTGCTGCTTGGGCACTGGTAATGAGATTCGATCGTTCGTGGAGTATGACGTCGGAGAGATGGCTGAGCCTGCGTCGCCCCTACAGGTATCTTGGTGTGGCCACCCACGCACTCTCGAACTCTCCTCACTCGTACTATACAAATACGTTGTGGAATCTAGTAGAGTCATTCATGCTGCTCTCTTCAAACACTTCACGAATCAGACGACAGAGGGAAGTCGATGGAATCTCGTTTCATGAATACGAGGTATAAAAATACGTTGAACTTAACGTTTGTATGTAGTCCGATGTCCACGACGATAATAATACACCACATCGGTCGGATCCTGCGCGAGTGTTCAGCGCCACAGAGCGAAACACCCTGAGCACCACCACCATGTCGGCGGCACTGAGTCCACGTTCCACGGCGACACGCAACCGCCTGGACCCAGGCAAGTCGAAGAGCTGCGCCAAGGAGCTCGTGGATGAAGTACGACGACGACCTCCTGCGCATCCAGGGTTGATCAGTTTGTTGTCTCTCGTAGGAAGTCGAGCTCCTCGGGAGCGGATTCTTCCACATGCGCATGGCCATGTATGTCGACAGCTTCTTCCTCGTCCTCGTTGATCTCATGCGACCCCTCTAGGATCTTGGGTCTCGGCAACTCGGCCGACGCGGTCGAAATCCTCGCGATGGGGTACATCCTCGGCTCGTTCGACGACCCGATCTCAGCGTACGAGTCGAGTCTTGTCACGTCGGCCGTATTTCTCGGCATGTTCTTTGGCGGGATCGTCGGCACGATCCTCGGCGACAAGTACGGCCGCCGCTTCCTCATGCTCCTCTGTCTCGCTGTGAACGGCGTCGCCGGCCTCTTTGCCGCGTGCAGTCCCACACTCGTGTGGATGGCGTTCTTTCGCTTCGTCGCGGGTGTCGGAATCGGCGGCATCGCGCCCATGCTCTTTGCCGTCTGCCTCGAACACGTGCCTAAGGACGCGCGCGGCAAGTACATTACCGTCATCTCGGCGTTTTGGATGATTGTACGGCGTTGTCATCCAATCACTTGTCCTCATCGTCGCACAGGGTTCCATCTTCACGGCGGTCTTGGCATGGGTCATGCTGGGCTGCTACTGGGGCACGACCACTCGCATCCTCAATGTCTCGTGGCGTGCCTTTAGCGTCTGCGCGTCCATTCCTTGCTTTGTCGCGTTTGGCCTCATATACGCCTACGTGCCCGAGAGCCCGCGGTACCTCGTCTCGAAAGGACGCATCCAGGAAGCGTCCGACACGCTCACGCTCATTTACTCGATCAATGGCCGCTCGCGTCTCCCGAATTTCAGGTGTGACGCGCGCCCTGGGTGGAGAGGCTGATGTTGTCATCTAGTGGCCCCGATGACGTGGCCGACGCTGCGACAACGCGTCGCCTCGTCGAACGTCGCGAATCGCTTCACTGGAACGAGCGTTTCTTGCTCATGTTTGATTCGCGCGAAGTCAAGAATTTGAAATGGACGACGATTCTCCTGCTCATGTCGACCTTTTGTCTCAGTTTCGGTACCTTGTGCTCAAGCGACACGACAACTCATCGTGACATGTGTAGGCTCGTACGGGATCTCGACGTGGGTCACACGCGTCTTTCAGAGCACAAACGTCCACAACCCCTACGCCAACGACATTTTATACGCGTCGGCCGCGCTCCCGGGCAACCTCATCGGGTTCGACACGTCACGGTGACATACCCGACATATTGACAACGTCATCCTAGGTTGTACTTGGTCGATTCGTGGGGCCGCCGCAATTTGTTTGCAGGGACACTCTTCCTTGCCGCGTTGTGTGGGTTTTTGTTTTCGTGCAGCCCCAACGGCGAGAGCCAAGTGTTTACGGTCGGCATTTGCTGCCTCTACCAATGCGCGACGACGATGGCATGGATCGGCGTACGTTGTGTGTGTTTTTCCTTGATGTGGGTCATCGTGACATGTCCTAGTATGACGTGCTCTCGGCCGAAGTGTACCCGCTCCACATCCGCGTCTCGGCACTTTGCTTTATCAGTTCCACGGGCCGCTTTGGCGCTGCGCTCGCCCAAGTCGTGAATGGTTTCCTCATGGGACCACCCGCCGACATTCAAACGCTGCTGCTCGTCACGACCACCGTCATGGCGGTCGGCGGCGTCTCCGTCCTCCTCCTCGACGACGACAAGGCCAAGCCCGAGACGGAAACGGACCCTCTCTTAGCGTAACAAGTCCTCGATTGTCTTGTGTCTCCTGTAATCCACCAATGGCAACCTAAAGCAATTGATAAGTGTGACGCGACGAGCAATAAGTCGACGAAGGCCAGGACGACAACCTGCACTCGCGTGGATGCGTGGGACGACGACCGCAACGTGATCGCAAGTGTCTCCTCACACATTTAACCTTTGTTGGATGTCCTTCTCGGTCGATGGAAGCAAGAATTGCATATGCACTGCAAATGCGATCTTTCTACTCTGGTGCACGTTTCATACAGTCTCTTCGAATAACCACATCCTTTCTTGGCATAGTCCTCGAGTCTGAACCTCTTGTTGGCCGTCAAGTTCCCTTTTCTTGCACGACGATTTGGATTCGTTTTTCTGCCGCCACGGTCAAGTGAGTGGCGACGCCGGCCGCCGCGCACCGCTTCGGCTCATATGACGTCCTTGACGTGGTACTGTAGTCCTGCCTTGTCCTCATCGTCCCAGTCAGGATCAGTCTCCCCCGACACAAAGCCGGGGCGTTGCGAGGTGACACGAGTCACAGTTACAAAATCGGCTCGGGGGTTTTACGCTTTATTCTTGGCGCATGTCCGCATGGCCAAGAAGGTGCATGCGCTACCAGCGCCGCCCACGCCACGACGCAGGATCTACTTTTGCCTCCACTCGCGCATCTACACTGTTGGCTATGTCCTCAATCTGATTCTCATGGTATGTCATCGACGATCTGTGAGTCCAAGTCGCGCGTAGCCATTCAAAGCGTACCTGACTGAACCCCTTCCGTGGACGCTGCAGCCGCTCTCGCTCGACACGGCGTGGCTCGAGGCCAAGACAGCGTCACCCTTTGCAGGTTTTGCCAACACGACGATGGCGTTCTTTGCCTCGAAATACAACCACGAGAGCGTCGCGCCCGACCGCGTCTTTACACGAGACACGGAAGCCAACACGTATTTGCTTCGCTTTACGATCGCGCTGCCGCCCGACGGCGACGCTCGATGTGTGAATCATATGCACCAATTTCCAGGTACGCCAACAAACAGGCAGAACCGACATCGTTTCTCGTCTAGGGGCCATCTTTTATTCGCAAGGCATGGCAGCGTTTGTGTGTACCTTTGTCAGTCGGAATGCTACAACACGACTGAATTATCCAATGCACCAATGCCAATACGACACCGTGGTAGGGATCGATATTGCGACAAGCTGTACCTGGGCCATGCCGATTGGTCTGGAGGACTCGTCGTACCAAGTCTACCATGCCGTCCAGCTCTTGGAAACCCCTCTCTTTAGTTGGTTGAACCTTTGCGTCCGCGTGGGGCTCATGGGCTTGATCATATACTTGCTCTGGCACCTCTACTATCGACACTACGCCCCACTCGTGTACAATTTACGCGAGTGGGGGCTCGGTGGTGGCACGAATCAAGCGTCGTACGTTGTTCAATTGGGCGATCCAACGTGGCTCATTCTCAACCATCCATTGGTGTCGCTAATCATGCTCCTCGATTGTTTCTTCAATGTCGGGTATGGCGGCGCCGCCTGTTGTCGCACGAGCCAGTTGACCGACATGGGTCAATTTTGCCTCGGCTGTTTGTACGGTTCGCGCACGGTACATTGAAATGTACAGCACCAACACTTGACTCTGAGGTGGATTAGGTCTGGTCGTCCTATTTCACCATGCGGTATTCGACGCCGTTGCTCAAATATATGCAGTGGGAAAACGAGTTCCAGCCTGTGGACCCGGGCGTGATGGCTCTGACGGCCTCCTTTTACGCCGGTCCACTTGTGTATCTCATCTCACGAACACCGCTCGTGTTGATGTTTCAGTGGATGAATTACGTCACGGTCCCGGAATCCCAGCGGCTTGAACGGGTGGAAGGCGCGATGAGTACGAAGTACTTCGTGGCCATTAGTACTCATGTACGTGGTAGGTATGTTGTCGTTTCTCTTGCTTTTGGCGTCGGTACCTCTGATCCATTCGTTCGTCGCGCAATATGGACACCGCCACCACACGAGTACATGCTGTACTAGAAGTATCCATATTTGATTGACAACGTAGACCACGAGTCAAGTGCAACCGAGCGATTTGTCACAACCCGCTTCAACGACTGGAAACATCGCTACCTCTTTTGGTTTCGCCGCTTGCACCTATGTTCTAGAAAAGAGGGCGGGACGTTGTACCGCCTCTTTGCCGAGAACCCGCGATACAAGAAATATCCGCTCGTGAGCACCCGTGGCAGCGATTGCTTTGTGTATGGCTGGGACGCCGACGCCGACGCCTATGTCCACCAAGTCCGGCTGAGCCTCGTGTATGCCGCATTGGACCGACAGACAACTTGTCCATCCCAAGCCATACCAATATGTCCTGCGGACCACCCCACATACGCTGCAGGGGTCATGAATGCCCACGTGTGTGGCCAATCGGTGTCCCCGCCATCATCTCGAAAAAGTATCCACATGGGAGCCAACGAATGCCAATGGATGCAATGAGTCGATCGTTTTATTGAAGATGGATGAAGGACGGACGCCGCGCGCGTGGATTGGGTAAGGCAAGTTGGACTGCAATGCGATGCGACTTTGTCGGCAATGAGAAGGCTTGCCCCGTGGCAGCACTAGCACACGTGTGCGGCGTCGGCGCCTGCATGGTACACTCCGAGGTTGGAAGAGGCACCCCGTCCTCATCGCTATCACTTCCGTGCGACCGCTGATGGTGTTGGGTTGAAGATGAGATGGCCTCGTTTTTGTTGATGAATGGCACACTTCCTTGTCTTGATGCGTATAATGGCCGTCGACTTCTCAAGAGTTTCCAAGGCTCCTCCAATCCGCAGTACCACAGGGACGGCGGTCGTGAAGCTGTACCGTTCAAGTGCTGGACGTTCGTACATGTGCACTTGCGCTACAAAGACGTCGTAAGTACCCTCCAGGGTAGCTGGGAACGTCATGATATGAACAGTCGCACACATGGCTTCCTTGAGGAATCCACTCTGACATAGGCGTAAAGCATTGCTGCTGACAATCTGCTTTGCAGCGGCAATGCCACGATCGTCTGTCCTTCGTCGCAACTTCAATATCGCATGAAAACAATTCCTTTAAAACAGCGCACCGTACGTCCATTTCAATACAAAATATCAGTCTAATATCAACCAGTACGCTGACATGGTCGTCCCACACCAGATTTCATACATTAATCAAGAGAACTGCCTCGTGGGCACCTTTCCAAGCTCAGTGTGGTTGCCCCCTCGTCAGAGACGGCATTCGATTGGCTATAATTCATGTTTTCCACCAATGAACCATCAACATCTCGTCCCCAACAGCGGGATCTCATGGCGCAGCAGCGGGCTCTGGCCGGGTATCCATGGATCGACGCGGTTCGTGCCGCCGTCGAGAACAACCCAAATGCAGTCCGACGCAAGCGAATGTGTGGGTACGAGTTCCGTCCCGGCGACATGGCGTGGAATTGCCGGCAGTGTCAGAAGGACGAGACATGCGTCTTGTGTCACGCGTGCTTTGCGTCGTCGCATGCCGCCCTCGACCACGACGTCACGTTCTACTACACCCAACAAGGCACGGGGTGCTGCGACTGTGGTGACGACGAAGCATGGGACCCCGCGGGGTTTTGCGCCGAGCACAATCCGCCCGCCGACGGCGACGGCGACATTCTTTCGTCCGTCCCGACCGAGTTGCTCGCGCCGGCCCAGCGCGACGTAGCTCATGACCTCGATGTCTTGTTTCGATATGCTTACGGTCGGCGACAGGGGTTCCAGCGGGTCATCACCAAGGAGGTACTCTGTCGTCCCAAGTTTCCATCGATCCTCATGCGCTTTGTCCAGGACGACGGGCTCTTTGACCTGTGGCTCCATGTGACCGAAGCCAACATTCGATCGGCCCCCGAGAAGCTCACGCTCGTCCAAGGCCGCATTTCGACCGACAGCGTCTTCCACTGGCTCTCGACCTTGGACAAGTCGAACGTATCGCTGTTTAACGCGGGCGACCCGGATGTGTACGCGGACGTGTTGGCCATCTTTGGACGGCTCACCCACACGACGCTCGCATGCGACGTTGGGTGTCGACTGGTCGCGCAGCAAGTACTCGTCTATATCTCCCTCGGTCCATGACTTCCTCGTCATCATCTAGATGAGTTCGCATCCGACCATCCTCGGCCACTTGATCCGCGCCGAGGCGCTCTTCCCACAATCCGAGGCATCGGCGCTCCACACTCTCATCATGTCGCTCCTTCCCGACCCTGCATTCAAGGAAGCGTTTGCGATTGCCTACACCGAGTCGTACGCGTTTATCTTTACTGAGTACCTCCACGGTTTGGGTACAACAGCAACAGTTCGACACAAAAGACAACGATCGTCCGTTCGTAGGCACCCAAGGCCAAACGATTTTGATTTTCGGCGTCCAATTCCTCAACCGTGCGTCGTTTGTCCATAAACTCATGGCCGACCATGCGCTCCTCGACGTCCTCCTCGGCGCGTTCGAAGCGACGCTCCTCGAAGGGTCGACCCCGGCCACCGCGGCGACAAACGTCAACGACGATGACGACGCTAGCATCATCAACCAGACGCATCCTTGGGATGCGATCGCGAGGCGCATGCGCGATCCGTGGACGTCGCTTGGTAAACTAAAGTGTGGCTGTGCAGTGGATTGATGCCATGTAGACTTTGCACCGCTCGCGCCGCCCGTGCGGATCTCTGTCGACGCGCCGCAATTCACATCCCATCGATACATCCAAGTGCTCATGGACCTCAAATATGTGTTTCAAATCCCGCACCCACGCTTCTTGAGGCAGTATGGCACCAAGTACAAATGGTTTTGTCGGCTCTTGGCGCGTCTCCAAGGTATTGGCGCGAGTGCGCGCATCCCACCGACGGAACAGCATGTCGCAATGGAAAGCCGCAGTTGGATTGGTACGTTGGAGACGCTACTGCTGCGACTGAGGTTGACGACGACGACGACTCTAGTGTGCATTGAAATGACGTCGATGGTCGAAGAACTCGTGTCGGCCCTCGTCGTCAACGTCGTGACATCGTCCGACGAGGTCTTCGAGACGACGATGGAGGGACTCGTCGCCCCGCTCGTCGAAGCCTTTTGCATGTGGCTCGCGACGACGCAAACGTACTTTCCGCGGCGCCTGCCCCTTGTTGGCGCCAAGGACGTGGCCGTCGGCGCACATTTCCCGTTGCATCATGCACTCCTCTTGATCCTGCGCGCATGCACGCGAAGCCAAGCGACGATGGACACTTTTGATGCTGTCTTGAACGCGCGCATGCCGCATGCCGCGACGGACGACGACGTTGGCGTGTGGCACCGAGAGATGCTGGCGGTGCCGCTCGTGCAAGCACTTGTGTGGGACGCCCAAGTGCACGTCGGCATGTGGAAGCGCAATGGATGGAGCGTCGTGAACCACAGCATGAACTACGGCGAACCGTACTATTGCATGAAGTTTCGCGACCTCGATCTCCTCGGCGTCCAGTTTGCGTTTGCCGTGGGCGGCATCGATCGCGTCGTGGCGCTGCTGCTCGCGCAGTTTGATGTCGCGGCGCTGGACACACCCGGTATGGTTGTCGTCGTCCCGCATCGTGTGTCATCCCTCTGTCGTAGAGTTTGAGGACCCCATGCATGCGGAATGCCTCCGCGTCTGTTGTCAAGTCGCGACGGAACTCCCGCATCCAGACACGTCCCTCGCTGAGCCCCTCCGCCGCGTCCTCCTGCAACGACTCTGCAGCAAGGCCAGCACGCACTCGGAACTCTTCAAGGCCGTGTCAGAGTTCTGCGCGGTCCACGAAGTCCACGCCGCGCTTGCGCCCATCGCGCTCGACGCCGCCGTGAAGGACCTCACCAAGGAGTGGATCATCCCAAATCAAAAAGTGCGTGGCCAACGTGATCCGGATATGCAACTCATTATCCGGTAGAATTATACGCTCGACCCGCGCCATTTTGAATTGTACGACGCGTGCACGATCCACCTCACGCGGAAGCAACATGAAGCCGCGCGGATGAACCGTCTCGAGTCCCGCATGGAACTGTTCAAGAAGGGGCGCACCCAGTCCATGTTCTACGCCGCCGTGCCCCCGCCGCGGCATGTCGCTTCGGGTACTTCTTGGAGAGGACGCATCGACAACGACCTCAACTTCGTGGGATGTGTAGGACTGTTGTACCAGTTTGAGCCCGCGTACTATATGGTCCTCCATCCTCAACTTTGCGACCTCGTCGAGAAGATCGTCGTCCGACTGGACGCCGTCTCGACCGCATTGAGCACGATGGCAGTGCATCTTCTCACGCTGCAGTTGTACGCATTGCGCACGGCACTGGTACGCGCGCGCCATCGATACGTCATTTCAGTTGTATCGATGGGTAGGACCATCCCACCTACCAAGACATGGGACAACGATATCTTACGTGGCTCGAATCGGTTGTCCCTGCGCTTACGGAATTGAATCCATGGACGGTCGTCGACCCACCGACGACGACGCGAGACAACACGGACCACGAACGCGGCCGCCATATTCAATGGATCTTGCATGAGCTGTCGGTCTACCCCTCGTTCCATTCAATCGTCTATGCGCCGGCCCAAGTCGCGTCGGCTCCGTCGTCGAGCGAGTCGCAGCCTGACTCGCTTCGACACCGCGCACAACAACTGGCCTTGCTTCGCATGCAGCAACAACAAGCGGCGTTTGCAGACTACCTTGATGAGAACACGAGCGACGGCGAAGACGAAACGTCGCACATGTGTGCGATGTGCCACACGAAGGAATCGAGCGACGCGGCCGCGCTGTGTTATATCGGGTTTGTCCATCCCTCAAGCTTGAACGTGCCGTCGGTCCATGCCAAGAAGACGCCGTGGGAAGACATGAAGAAGGAAGTGCCATTGACGATGCAATGTTGTGGGCATTGCGTGCACATGGGGTGCTGGGAAAGCTATTATGCGACCCAATTTCAAAAAGTGATTACAGGTAGTAGTGTGTGTGGGACCTCACGACGTCACGACCTCACGACGTCCCTAATCCCAGGTGAAGCGTATTTGAATGCCGTGGATGTCAAAAAGGGCGAATTCCTCTGCCCGCTCTGCAAAGCCATTTCCAATGTCTTGGTGCCTGTCTCGGCCGCACCCGCGCCGACGGCGCCGCATGTCGGCAACATTGGCACCGAGTTTGCATGGGACCAATGGCTCGCGGCCCTCGCGCCGTCCGAGGCGGACCCGGCCTTGTCCGAGGTAGACTCTTCCGAATGATCCATCCTTCGAGAAACCTTTCCGAATGATTTATCCTTGCGTAGGGATTGGCCAAACTGTGCATGGCCATCCACCGCGTCGCGACCGGCGCACAAGAAAAAGCCCACCCTGATCGCTACGTGACGACGGCGTGTCATGCTGTCTTTACGACGAGGTGGACGGCGTCGCAAACCCACCTCCCCAACGCGAAAATCCAGCCCTTTGTCACGGCAGCGCGTCACCTACGCCACGCGTCGCTCTCGTGGCAGCTCCGGCGCCTCCTCGCGACCGGACATGCAGTCAACGAATCAACCGCGACGACACTCGACACGCACACGTTGACCCAAGTGCAAAAAACGTGGCATTCGGTCGTTGGCGCCAAACCGCTCTTGCTCCACGACCTCGGCTCGGTAAGCGCGTTGGTTGACCAGGTACCTGGCATCTCACCTCTCTTGTAGATTGTGGCCCGCGGCGTCTTGCTCAGCCACACGTTTGACGATGCAGTGTGCGCGATGCAACTTGTTGCGCTGGCCTTTGTCGTCCAAACGACGCTCTGGCTTGCCGCCAACGACGACGACAACGAATGGACGACCGTCGAAGACGACGTGGCGACAGCATGGTTCTTGGCCCAGTGGTGCGGCGGGGCGTCGAAAGACCAAGCCACGGCCACGCTGCTTGGACTTGTCGAAGGCGCGCCATGGGTCGTCACGGACCCGAGCCAACTCGTGGCCCGCGTCGCATTGGACGTGTATCCGTTTTGCAAAGAAACGCAGGCGATGATCGCGCCGGTTCACGTCACGTGGCTTACATTGCCGCAGTTGCCGCCGTCCCTCCTGCCATTGATTCGGACGTGGCAGCATGCATTTTACAACACGTACGTCGGTGTTTGGCAATATGTCATCGTGTCTAGATACAACGAGATGGACGACCCGCAAGGTGTGTTGGCGCAGTGGCAACTCAAACAAAACGTCGTGTCGTGGACCCCCGTCTTGAAACAAGACCTCGACACGGCGCACGTGCCGCTCAGCACGATTTGGCTCACTCGACGCACGGCCTTTCTCCGCACGTTGCCAGCGTCGTACAATTCGCTCTACTTGGACTTGACAAAAAAAGTGTGCCCCTCGTGCCACATGTTTCCCTCCCGCCCCGCGCTCTGCTTGATCTGTGGAGGTCTCTTGTGTGCTGCGTCGTCTTGTAAATCGATTAGCCCCATGTCTGTCTCTGGCGCGTGTACGTGATCCTCTAATCTATGTGCTTGCTGATGACGTGATGCTGCTAGGTACATTGCATGCCCATAAATGCGGACGTGGGGTCGGGATGTTCTTGTTGGTGTTGGAAGGCACGGTGCTGTTGGTGTGCGGCAAACTGGCGGCCTTTTACGGTCACGGGTAGGCCCAAAGTGATATATATCAGATGATTTCACATGGACCTAGACTGTATGTGGACGAATATGGAGAAGGGTTTGGGGAAACCCATTCGGCGACGACGTACAACCGCGGCCGGCCGCTGTTTTTACAGACACACACGCGCGACCAACTCCTCCGTCTGTGGACACAGCAAGGCGTACCGCATGAAATCGTTCAGACACAAAACATTGTGACACACATAGTCCCCAATAGCCACTATTAATCGACAAACTCGATAACCTCTCGCAGTGACCTTGAAACACCATATTCGTGAGACAGGACCACACACGAAAAATGATAGTTTGACAAGCGAATGACCTCTGTCTGAATGATTCAAAGGCATAGTGACCGTGTGCGATTGTAATTCATATCACAGCCCAAACGGCCCCACGACGTGCCAGGCAGTGTGCAAGATGGACAGAGAAGACATTTCGGTGGTGCTGGAGTGGGTCAGGACACAGTGTGTATACTACGTAGCTCTGGTATATTTCATGGATAACCAAATACTAGTAACTACGTGACTTTGGCAACCACGATATTCACTGTGACCAAAATGGGTGGATGTTCCCAGTTGATGAATTGTGCTTCGTCGAGCTTTGCATCTTCTTGGTGTGGACTGACGACACTGCGCTCAGTCCGACGTCCCGTAAAAACTGATATTCCAAGCACAGTTGGAACATCATTTTCAAATTTCCCTTCCAAATGAAGTTTGAACCTTGTCTGCTTGCACTTGTGGCAAGTGCGGTCGTCTTGGCGCAAGATGATTCCGTCCATGACATCGACGTCGTCACATCCGACGAATCAGAATGCTTGGACGATGCCTACGACGACTACACTCGATCGATTCCATCCAAGGGGGGCTGGTTTCCCTGCCCATTGATGACCAACATGTCGAATCCCCTTCAGCAAGGCCCCACCCCGGGCGGCTTGAACGTCCAATGCAACGTATTCACGGTGCCGCTGTGCTACAAAACCTTCCCTGGGTATCCTGGTACATGCAATGGCACCATACGTCATTTTGACCTCATCTGGTAGACGACGACGTGTGCGACTCGAACCAAACGATCGACGTCTTTGTCAAGCGCATTCAGGCCAACACGACCACGACCTCCCAACGTAAGCCGCAGGCCTTTTGGATCTCGGAAGGCGGGCCTGGCTACGCCATGCAAGGCGTTGAAGAACTCATGCGTCGGTCGTTCATTGCCTTGAACGGCACGTGGAGTGTCTACTCGATGGACCATCGCGGCACAGGACGCAGCCATCGCCTCACGTGCAACGACACGCGCACTGATTTGTTGGTCGGTGCGAATGCGACGCAGCTCTTTGCCGACTGCATCGGTCGGTATCAGAAAACGTACGGCCAGGAGAACGCCGCGGGGTTTGGTGTGACGAGTGCAGCTATGGACCTGTCGACGCTGTCGCGTCACGTTGAGCCCGACGCCGATTGGTTCATGTATGGCTTGAGCTACGCGACGCTCTTGGTCGAACGCGTCATGCACATGCGCCCGCCTCATGTCAAAGGCTACGTCGTGGACGCGGTCGTGCCCGAAACGATGGTTCTACCCAATGGCGACGCCGAGTACGGCAAAGTCGGTAGGTTGCGATTATCGTGGCTACTTTATGGGACCCCAAACCTTGTAGCAAATCGCATCCTGCACGAATGCGACAAGTGGCCTGCCTGTGCGTCCAAATTTCAAAACGTGAGCTTGGCCACGGCCGTCCGTCAGTTTTACAAGGACGTCGAAACGCTGCCACGGTTGCAATATTGCCGCGAGTGGCTGAAATCGGTCGCACTTCGTCCGTACGAACCTGCGTCGTGGGCAGCCAAGAAATTGTTTGCGTCTATGATTGGCTACAACACGTTGCCCCAGTTGATGCCCGTGCTCTTGTATCGGTTGAACCGGTAGGCAACCCTCGTTGATTACGTCCTTTGTTGACGTCCACACTGTGTAGCTGCGAACCCAAAGATTATCCTGCGTTGGTCGCTGCCGCCAAGTACATTCAAGACCAACAAATGGGGGACCCCAACTCGCTCTCGACATTTGACTCGCTTGTGCTCTATCAAATCGTCCTCGCGTCCGAGCGGGCGCTGTGGCACTCGCCGCCACCTCCCTTGACGTCGATGATGGGTTTCTTTGCGCGTGAAGTCGTCACGGAAGGCACCTATCGCGACTTTCAATCGTATTGTCTGCTCACGGGTAGCGGCACAGAGGTGTGTCAAAAATACCCAGCCACAGGCGATGGCTTTTATTACGGGCCCGACAGCTTCACCGACACCGTGGCGCGCATTCCGCAAAGTGCGTCGCTGCTCGTCATGAACGGGGATTTGGATCCGGTGACCCCCGAGCCTCAAGCCAAGCACCAGTTCGACCAGTACAAGGGGAGAGGCACCAAACTGTACGTGAACGTACCCCAGTCAGCCCATCCGACGACAGAAACACCCTGTGGCTTTGCTATTCTCGTGTCATATCTCGCCAACGCGGGGCGTGTCGCCAAGGTCGATACGTCGTGCATCAAGTTGATCCCGAACCGCTTCAGCGTGGACGTCAAGGAGATCGCACTGGCTTTTTTCAACTCGACCGACGAGTTAATCTAACAGCATTCATGATAACGTGGCGCATGAAAATGCTGGAGCAACTAGCATCCTCTCTTGCATCTCTGGGCTTGGATTGGCCCGACCAGCCAGCAAAATGCGAACTCGAATGCCTTGTCACTGACTGCGAATACGTTTACCTGGGGGTCGAATGCCTTGTCACTGACTGCGAATACGTTTACCTGGGGGTCGAATGCCTTGTCGCTGACTGCGAATACGTTTACCTGGGGGTCGAATGCCTTGTCACTGACTGCGAATACGTTTACCTGGGGGTTCGTATCATTACAAGTAAATAGCAAAGATGCACACCACGACGAGGTGCAGGAATACGCCAGAGGTGTTGTTTTCATTCAAAACTGAAACGACATGCCCAATGAATCGACAGACGGGAATCGGCAAAAGAATCGGCAGAAAGAATTAGCCAATCAACGTGGATTGGTTGACTCTTTGTTTCACCAATCAGAATCGACCATTTCTATGTAAAGGGACATGCCGACATTTCGTTTAACCCAGCAGTTCCATACAATTGATTGGATCGAGCGATTTCCAAATTGCACAATATAGGTACCGTAATACACAAAATATCTGAACAGCCATTTTTCCCCTTGGTGTTGTTTTTGACGAGGCACCATGACGAGACTCCCACGCAAACAATACAGTCAACACACCTTGCGAGGTTCCATTGGCAAAGATATTTACTTCCAAAACATCAGCATTGGCTCGGTACACAACTCACAGTACTGGGCTAGTACTGGCCACATCGTACATGACACGCAAGAAGATATATTGAATCCATTTAGAGCATAGCCACGACAGCAGTTAGAGTAACGAAGCCAACCGTCAGCGCAGACGCCGAAGACTTGGCAGTGGTAGCGGGAGCGGCAGTCGTTGGCGCAGGCACAGCAGTGGTGGCAGAGGTAGTATTGGAGCTGGCCTTGACAGCCGATTGCTTGGCCTTGATCCACGCGACCGGGTCTTGGGTCACCAACTT
>VJMH01000628.1:4953-40702 GCA_009835185.1 Aphanomyces stellatus
GGCCAAGGATGTCAGGATCTCCTTGGATTCGATTTTGCGCGGCGCCGACGTCTTTGTCTTGGCGTGCTCGTCGGCCGTCGAGAAACACGCATGGGGAACGATGCGGGACGAGAGCGAGCCTGGACGGAGGATGCGAGTGTGGGAGAGATGGGTACTACTGCGCGGGCGACAGCGGCCCGCGGCGTGAAGGAGCAGTCGGGACATTGTGGTGTCGAGAAGAGGAGATGTGCAACTGATGTTGCGATGAAGGCCTTCCGAAGGAGGGTGCCACGACGAGATGAAGCATGTGCTGATTTGATATTAATGTTGAACAGGTACGTTTAACCTATTCAACGTGTTCTACAGGTCGTTTAAACACATGTATTCTGTGCTTTAACTGTATAATAGAATAAATAAATAAAGTAATATGTATTATGACAGTATAAACGCCAGGAGGTCCTCGTTTCAAGAATGTGGTAGGTCAGCATGACACGGTGGTCGCGGCCACGACCATTGGCTGCGAAACGACCCAATCGGAGCGCGGGATTTCAGAAAGCAAGCGGGAAGCATGGGGCGGCAGCTCGAGTTTGAGGAAGTGGACGGCGGCGACCGCAGCGCCGGTGCGCGTCTCTCGTTCCACGCGATAGCGTTCCCAGCCCGACATGGAGACCGCGTCATGAAGTGCCTCGTGAAGGCGACGCTGTCGCTGCGGGACATGGGACACGCCCACCTCAAGCGAATGAAGAAGCATGAGAAGAGCGGCGGCGGGGCGCCAGAGCTGATCGCGCTCGTGTCGCCCGACAAGGACGTGCTCACGTCGGTCCTCGCCTCCTTGGACGATATCGTCGAGAGCATCACGACGAGTGTCGTGGACGTCCCCAAGCACGCGCCAGCGACCCGCGACGAATTTGAAGTTGGGAATGCGATTTGGCCCATGGTGTTCCATGCCCATCCGACGGCGGCGCCATTGACGGACGACGAGCGCGCCGCCATGTCTCGCTTCATGGAGACGCTGCTCTCTTCCTTGCGTTCTGCTGCAACGGCCGACTCGGAGGACCCCCTCTCTTCCTCCATCGACCCCGCATCCGGCTGCTGTCGCTCGCATTGCCTGGTCGTGAACCCCGTGACGCAATCCATTGTCGCATCTGTTGGGATCGAGATCCAAGATGAAGACAAGAGTAAGAACCCTCTCGTGCGAAACCATGCCGTCATACAAGTCCTCAATCAAGTGGGCCGACGACAGCAGACAGACGAGACAGCCGAGTATTTATGCACCGGCATGGATGTCTACTTGCCCGTTGAGCCATGTTTGATGTGCGCGATGGCGCTTGTGCACAGTCGCGTGGGTCGGGTGTTGTACCATCACCCCAACGGCGTCTGCGGCGCTTTGGGCAGTCGCTTTCGCCTCCATGGCCAGCGGTCGCTCAACCATCGCTACCGCGTCTTTCGTCTGACCTCGTGAGGATGCGAGGCATGTGATCACAAAAGTACATATCTATTCCCCTTCGTTGTTATTCCCGCATGAGCCCGACGTTCTTGAGGTCGAGCACTTCGTCGCGCATCGCTTCAAGCATCGGCACGATTTGATTGAAGCCAGGGCGTTGTTCTTGCTTGCGCTGCCAGCAGTCCTTGAGGAGGTTGGCGAGACAGAGGGGCGTGTCGTCGGGGTTGACGGGCCGGAGGTTGCCGCACGCGACCCCTGCGACTCAGATATCATTTTCTGGAGACTCAGATATCATTTGGACGTGCCTTTCATGACTTCGCTCGACCCCATGGACGGGTACGGCTCGCTCCACGCGAGTACCTCCCACACGATCACGGAAAAGCTAAAGACATCGCATGGCGTCGAGTACTTTTCCCCGCGAAGCACTTCGGGCGCGACCCAAAGCGGCGACCCACAGATGCTCATGGTCTTGCCGACTTCGCGGAATTTCGAGAGCCCAAAGTCGGCAATCTTGGTCCGCATGTTTTCGTCGAGCAAAATGTTTTGGGACTTGAGGTCCCTAAACTCCAACTCAGAATCAGACTTAGACTCAGACGCACCGATGGATCACAATCGGATTGTGGTTGTGCAAGTACGCAAGACCGCGGGCCATGTCGAGTGCAATGTTGTAGCACAAGAGCCGATGTTCGGCCGGGGGCGGCCGTGGGTTCTTGTGGTAATAGTCAAAGAAGCTACCGTTCTTGAGCAGCTCCGTCACGAGGAGCAAATTGGGCGGGTTTGAACACGAGCCCATAAAGAGGACAATGTTGGGGTGATGGAGCCCTTTCATGATCGAGCACTCTTTGTGGAACTCGGCCATTGTGTTTTTCGGAACGGCGCCAATCGGGAGTTTCTTGATCGCAACGGGCGTGCCAAAGTACGTGCCGGCGTAGACGACGCCAAACACACCCTTTCCAATGCTCTCGCCGCACATGACGTCCTTCTCCGTGATGAGAAACCCATCTTCGGGCTCGATGGCGTTCGCGAGCACGATCTTCCGGTCGGGGAAGATAATGTGGTCTTCCCACGCATCGTCGCCAATGTATGCGACAAGCGCTTGCTGCAGCACCGAGATGACGCCGGCAAACGATGGTCGCACGGTCGGGTTGACGTCCCAGCACTTGGCCATGAGCGGCGCGAGGGTTTGGAGGCCGGGGTGTTCGAGCGGCACGAGTGGGGCAAAGTCCGTCGGGCGCTTCCCGCTCTGGACGATGAACGGGACAGCGTCGGCCGAGACGTTCTCGAACGGACTCGCGCCACTGAGTGCCTCAAACAAGATGATGCCAAAGCTGTACACGTCCGACTTTTCCGTGTGCTCCTCGCCGTTGAAGACTTCGGGCGCGAGCCACATGGGCGTGCCCACATACATGCGTTTGTTGGCTGCTTCCGAGACGCTCTCGTCGCGAAAGGCCTTGAGTTTGCTCAGTCCAAAGTCACTAACTTTGCAGCGCCAGTCGGCGTCGATGAGGAGGTTGATGCTCTTGAGGTCGCGGTGGATGAGTGGCGGCGACGAACAGTGGAGAAAGTTCATCCCGCGCGCCGAGTCGAGCAGCATGCGAAGGAGGAGCGACCAGTCGATCTTGAGCTCTTCCGAGTGGATCACGCCGTAGACGCTTCCCTTGGGGCAGATCTCCATGACAAGACCGACGAATTCCGGGTGCAGCATCACGCCCATAAACATGACCACGTTCGGGTGGCGCAACTGGGCCATCACCGATGCCTCGGCGCCAAAGCTTGTCACGATCGCTTGCGTGTCGCCGCCTTGGAGGATGATCTTCTTGACGGCGACGTTGGTTTCCTTCCATTTGGCCGCGTACACGCGCCCAAACGTGCCCGAGCCGAGCTCCGCGCCAAGCTCGACGTCCTTGGGATCGATGTGGCAGTTGGAGTTGAGCACTCCTTGGTTGGCGGCCGTGCCCGCTTCGCTCGAGACGGCGGCGCCACCCGAGAACCACCCGGTCATCTCCATCGTCATTTGGATTTGGACGTTCTCTTTCGCGAGCCGCTCGGTCAAGACAAAGTCGCGCCGCTCTTCGTACTCCCAATTCCACGAGAGGAACGCGAGAAGGATCGAGTAGAGGATGACGGCGGCCGTGGACGTACCGGGGCTGCTCAAGTAGATGTTGGCCGTGTCATTCGCATACCGGACCCATGCCATCACGATGAAGCAGATGGCACTGCAGGCGAGGACGAGACCCGATTCGAGGAACGTGAGGCCCGTGGAACTTGTGATCCCGAGCGAAAAGATAAATTGTACCCACACGTTCTTCTCGCTCACGTCGGTCGCGGCGGCCGTCGTGTCGAGGAGTGCACAGACTTGACCGACGAGGCAGATGCACGTGAGCGCGTGCGAGTTGCGCTGGAAGAACTTGAAGAAGACCGTGATGAGAAAGCCGCAGCAACCGACGATGCCGGGGAAGATGATCACAAGCGGAACTTCGGTCCACGAGTTGGACGTGTCGCGCTTCAACGTTGCTTGCATGACGACGAGGAGCGGGATCACAAACGCCGTGAACGCCGCGCCGTATCGCAGTCGCATGCGGTATTTGGACTGCCGCGCTTCGCGGAACCGCTGCTCAAGCTCGCCGTCGGCAAACTGAATCGAGACAAAATTCATCTCGAACGCCTCGGTCTGCTTCTTCATGCCGCCGGCCTTTTGCGTCGCGGTCTTCCGGAAGAAGAGTCCGCCGCCCATCTTGCTGGGTGAATCGGCGTCAGTCGCATTCGGGGAAACCTTTGGCATCGGACGTTTGCCTGTCGCCATGCCCTAGCGTCCGACGCGACTCGTGAGATTCCACGGGTGTTTCGTCCTGTGGCCACACTGTTGAAAAAGGCCACGCAATCTATTTTTGAATTTCGAGAAACCAACAAACCCATTGTGGAGGTATTAATACTATACATTGTATATCACCACGGAGTAAAAGCGTCTGGTATAGTCTATTTTTATAGCCAATCCAATCGACAGCAGGAAAATTGGGGGTGTTTCATTGGCTTATCGAGATCGAACGTCCAACAACAAAGATATCATGCATTTTCTATGTCGTGCATAAAATATAAAATAAGGCTTTAGTTTTAGCCAATCAAAATCGTTTTCTTCCCGGATTGGGTGTAATTCAGCGACGCACCAAGATCTTCCACGGCGGCGGTATCGTTCCGCGTTGCGATCGTGGTCATGATGCGTATCATGCCGACGCAGAAGCGATGGGTGCTCATCCTCTCCAGTCTCATGGTCTTTGGCAGTGCCTACTGCTACGACAACCCCAGTGCGCTCAAGAGCCAGCTCCAGCAGCACTTTCACACGCTCCCCAAGGCCGACTACGAGTTCCTCTTTGTACGTTCCCCTCCTTCTCGTATCTACTGCGCTGAGTCGGTCCACTTAGAGCTTGGCCTACAGCCTCTACTCAGTACCCAACATGCTCCTTCCCTTCTTTGGCGGCATGCTCGTCGACAAATTCGGCGTCCGCGCCGTTGCCCTCGCCTGTGCAATCCTCCTCCTTCTCGGGCAGATGGTTGTCGCGTGCGGCAGTGCCATGAGCAACTTTTACGTCATCCTTGTTGGTCCACGCCTTGCTTGCGTCATCATTGACGTTGTTCGTTAGGCCGGCCGGGTTCTCTTTGGCTTGGGTGGCGAAACGATGTGGGTCGCCCAGAGCTCGTTTGTGACGTTGTGGTTTGACAGCAGCGACTTGGGTCCACACCTCCCCCTTTTTGTCATCGCGCCTCACGCATATACCCCCTTGTAGCGTTTGCGTTTGGTGTCAACACCCTCTTTGCGCGCCTCGGCACGGTCATCAACGACAAATTGAGTCCGAAGGTCGCCGACGACTACAGTGCCACAACCGCCCTCTGGCTTGGTTCCTTCTTTTGTCTCCTCTCGCTGGTATGCACGATCGTCTTGGTCGCATTGGATCGTCGTGTCGAAATCGCCAACGCCAAAGCCGCTACTGCAAAGTTCATCGCGGCCTCCTCCAATCCAGAGCCGCCGCCAATGCGGCTTCAGGATCTCTTTACGTTTAGGTATGTAATTCGTGTCTATCTCAGGCCCAGGATAACATTGTAGCCGCTCGTTTTGGCTCATTGCGTGCAAATACGTGGCATTTTACGCGTGCCTTGGGCCGTTCAACAACGTCGCGAGCAGCCTCCTCCTCGAACGTGACTTCTTCAAAGTGCCACCGGTGGCATGCCAGCGCTGCGGCGTCGGCGAGTACACTCGCTACTGCGACGCGATTTCGCCCCGGTGTCCGTCCGCGCCGCCGTTTGCTTGGCCACTCCCACACCTCGCCAAAAACTGCTCGATCCAGACCCCGTTTGACCAATACCGGTGCTCGAAATCCCCGCCGTACATTCAAGACGACGGAATCAACTGCGACGACATTGCGTGGCGCCAAGGCCCGTTCACCGCCCGGTACTGCCAAACCAAGAGCCAAGCGGCAGAGGCTGCCACGTCGGCCATGAGTCTCACACCACTCATCGTGGCCTTTGTCGCGCCTCTGAGTGGCACGATGATTGATCTCGTGGGGCTGCGACCTCTCTTGGCACTTGTGGCCGAGTGTCTCGTGCTGGCTGCCCATCTTTGCCTCACTTTCACGACCGTCCAAGTGCATGTCGCGTTGACGCTGCTCGGGTTTGGCGCATGCGTTTTTTCGTCCTCCATGTGGCCTTGCATTCCATGTACGACGCTTCGTAGCCACTCATTTGACATGATGTTGTAGACGTGGTCGAAACACGCTTTGTCGGGACCGCATTTGGCGCGATCACGGCCTTTTCCGTACGTGTGTATATTAGGTGTGGGGTTGAGCTGGTGTGGTCTAGAACTGCGGCCTTGCCATCGTCCCGCTTGTGGTCGCCGCCGTCTACAATGCCAGCGGCGGTAGATACATTCCCTCGACCGAATATGTGTTTATCGCATGCGCGGGCACGACACTTGGACTCGGCGTGCTGCTCAACATGGTGGATGTCGGCCGTGGTCATGTGCTCAACCGCCGCGTGCTCGTGCCCATTCCAACCTCGTTCGTGGACCTCAACCCTGACACCGACCTCAGAGACCCCCTCTTGGTCGACTCAAATTAATATTATTTCCATTCGGGTTTTGCGTGTCGACGCGTCATCTGTTGTTGTTCGTGCTTGGCTTTCACCGCCTTGGTCAATTCCATGCTCTTGGCAATGCGCTGAAAATGATATGTTTACGGCAACGAAAGACACTCTTTCATACCGAGATGTAGCTAGGGACATCAATCGTCTGGGGCTTGAATGTACACTCGCTAAACTCTTCGATTTCCTGCTCCTGCAATGCTTTGCGCTGCTTTTCATACAACTTTAACGTTTGTTCTTGGAGGCGCTACCATGTCATTTTGGCCCACGTTGGAATCCACATGCAAATGTTTGTGCAGGATACCCTACCTGGACATAGGTTTCGGGGTTGCTCAGCACTTTGAGTTTGCTCTCGACGTTGGGGATGTTGGTTGAATTCACAGCTGGTTTGAATGTCAACTGGCTCATTTCAGTCTGTTCCATCTAGATCCGACACATGATCTCATGCATACATGTCCCCGTGACATACCCGCAATTTCATGAGTCGTTGCGTCGTCTCTTTCTTGAGCAGGTCCCCGCGACTGAGTTCGGTCACGGACCGGGGCGTCCGCTTGGCGCTCACGTCGTTGATTTTAGGTTTGAAGGTGCACTGGGGGTCCTGCAGCTTGATCGATTTCTTCTTTAGCTTTTCGTGTTCCTTCCGCAGCGCATACTTGGCCACGCGCTCGATAAAGTCACCTTTCCGTCCTTGCTGCATGATTTCACTCGATTTTTTGTTGATTTCCGGCTTGAATTCAAACGCTCCGTGTCGACGCGCCTACGTCATCGCCGGCGCGTCACCAATATCATGTCACGTCATCCCGTACATCATCGAGCTTGCGCTGTCGTTCCCGCTCTTGGGCCTGTTGTCGCTGCATAAACTCATCGAAGCGCGTCTTGCGCTCGTCGGCGTCTCCGACAGACCCCGCCGATGTCGGCCGCGATTGTTCGTTCTAGCCAGTCCATGTCACAGTCATGCCAATGAATGGCCACGAGGAAAGTAGCCAACGACTGTACCACTGTTCTGCTCTGTGGGTCGTCCCCTGAGACAGACGGGCCAGGTGTGGTCGTGACGTCACTCGGGTCTGGGGTTTCGGGGGTGTCGAGGGCCGTGGCTGGACGACTGAGTCGGTCAAAAATGTTTTGCTGTGTGTACAGCTGCGCCGAGACCATGTCTTTCGGGATGGCGTTGATTTTGGGATTGAACGTGCACTCGTCCATGTCTGCAGACAAGTTGACCACGTTTGAGTTGGACATGCAGACACTTTACCTGAGGTCGGTGTCGTGGCGGTGAACTTTTTGTTGTACACTGGCTCTTTGTACTTGGACCGAACGGTCGGCACCCACGGTGATTTGTTTACATGGGGCTTGAATGTACATTCGCGCCGCTGGTCCTCTTCTTCTTGCTCCCGTGCCCGCAGCGCCAGTTCGTCACGGAGTTTGTAGTTGATGACGTCCTATGGATTACGTCAACAGTGTACACAAGTAGCCACCATGGTCATCACAAGTCGCATACCTTGTACAGCCGATCCGCGACGGAATCGGTGCTGCGGTGGCGCAATTTCGACGCGACTTTTTGCGATTTCTACAAACCACTGTCAAAGACGACGCTAGGGTTGGAATGGTGCGTCGTACGGGATTGATCGTGGGTTGGAATGTGCATTCGCCCAGCTCCACTTCAAGTTGCTCTTGTTTCAGCTTCGTGCACAGTCAACTCCCATTCACTGGACACCAATTTTGCCAGCCTTACCTTTTCCTTGAGGTTTTCCTTTTGTTGTTTCCACCGCGAGACACGCACGTGGAACGAATCTTCGTCCATGTAATGCACGTAGCGCGATGGGTTGTCATAGTCTTCGCCGTTGTGCTGTGACGAGCAGTGGTCATCACCACTCATCGAGCCTTCCCTACATCGCACATGACATCCTCGATGCGACCAGACAACGCACTGGAAATTGGGACTCGCATGCACGGGGGTGTGGATCGATGGACCACTGACCGTAGCTTCGTCGATGGCGGAAGGGATTGAATGACCCTTCTCGGCCGCCAGTCGACTGGCCAAGAGCTGCTGGACAGAGATGCGCCGCGCCTGGTCATGCGAAACACCTGCGCGATCCGTGTCATAGAGAGATGCTTGAGTCATGGATCCGTGCTCGCTCTCGGCGGCGACCGACGCCACGAACGAGCTGGTGCGTTTGAAGAATGCTTTGTCCGGTGTCGGGGTGACGGCGGCGGCACCGGTCGGTTGCAGCTTGGAGAGCTCGAGGAAGAGTTCGGCCTTTGATATTTCCCCCGCTTTGAGTTTCTGCATGAGCTCGGCGATCGCATGTGTCTTGGGGTTCACAGCAGACATCGCGGCGCGCGGACCGTCCCTTTGCCTAATTTTATCGCGACGTTTCGGTCGTGGACGTCGGATAATAGGTGTCATTATCCGGATCGTGGACTCACATGCGAATGTGATTCAATTGGACACTTCAATGTATTTATAACCAATCAACATGGAGGTAAATCGTATCAAAGTGTATTCTTTGATTTCATTGGATGTAAACTGTCAAATTGAAGACCACCAACTTGTTGAAAAAAAGCAGTTGGAACCAGATTAATTTTAGCCAATCAATATTCAGTGTTGTTTTCATTGGTTGAAATACATACCGCGTCGATGCACGGCATTTTGACAAGTTACCAACATTCTATTTATGCACGTACACTCTTGCTCAACAACACACGGCTTCAGTTTTGGATTCGAGGTGGAGCAGGGATGCGAGCCTTGACCGTTGTCGGATTCCTCTTTGCCGTCGTGGCCCTCTGGGCTGTGACGCAATCGCCGTCATCTTCCTTTGACAGCCAACCGCATGACGCGTCCTTGGGCCAAGGAGACAAGGGAGGACGAAGCGTGGACGAGAAGCGTGCGTTGGCCATTGCCTTTGTCCAGCAACAGATGCATGAATTTTCCATTCCTGGTCTCACTCTCTCGGTCGTGTACAAGAACGAGACGGTGATTGCCCAGGGATTTGGCACCAAACAAGTACGTGTGCTATCCCTCACCTTTTGTCATTCGTGGGGATGGTTAGGTGGGCAAGACAGATACCCCCGTGACTGCCAGCACATTGTTTCAAATTGGCTCCTATACCAAGACGTTTACGGCGTTGGGTATTGCCAAATTGGTACTTTTCGGACTAGAGATCGACGTTTGCACATGTTTACGACTGTAGGTTGACGATGGCCGCGTGCAGTGGAACGACCCAGTCAAGCAGCACTTGCCTTGGTTTCAATTGGCCGACAAGTACGCTGAAAAATACACGACGCTGGGAGATTTGCTCGCAATGAACTCGGTCCTGGGTGCGTTTGAAGGCGATGAGATTTGGCCATTCGGAGTGTATGCCTCGGAGAAGGCAGCCATCCAGCATTTGGCCAATTACACAACGACGCGCCCCCTACGCGCTGGCTTTGCCTATTCCAACTTGAATTTTGAAGTGCTAGGTCAAGTGATTGAACACATGACCAACCAAACGTGGTTCAACTTTATCAAGTCGACGTATTTGGATCCGCTCGGCATGCATGAAACGTTTGGCGCGCCGGGCGATGCGACTGGCGATCTTTCGTCTGGCCATGTTGCGTGCAACCACCACGAGATTGGGCCATTCGATTTGACCAAACCCACCCTCGCGACCATCTCCCCCACGTTTCCATACTTGGCCGCTGGTTCAATTCTGAGTTCTGCCAACGATTTGTCCAAATTGAGTCACTTTCTTCTGCACAAAGGCCACGGCATTCTCCGCTCGCCGTCGGTGGTTGAAACTATGACCACTGGACACGTTGTACACTCGGACCTCGTGGTCGTTCCCTTGACCGCCGCCGACATGTCTGGCTTTACCTTCCACGCCGACGGCAATGTCCTCGCCGCTGGTTATGGCTTTGATTTTGCCGGCGACGTCATGTACGGCTACGACTTTTTCGCCAAAAACGGCGACACCGCGGCCTTTGTCCAGCGCAATGGGTTTGTCCCATCCGAAGGACTAGGGGTTGTGCTCGCCATGAATGTCCGAAACGTGGCCATCCCTGGCTCGGCCACGTCATTCATCCTGGACCGAATGCGGTCCTACGTCATGGGAGTTTTCCTGGATATTTCCCAGAGCCAATTGGAGGCAACATACCACCAAGCGATCGCGCATGCGAATGCGTTCCAGCCCGACGATACGATCACTTGCGACGCCCATTTCTTTGGCGGCCAACCGTGGGAAGTACCGGGGGTGACCATCCCAGCTTACACCAAAGTCAAACTTGTGGGGACGTACATTTCCACGAAACAGCCTGGCTACTACGGCAAGGCGACTGTAACTATGCAAGGTGATGCGTTGATGCTGCAATATGGCGTCGTGAAGAAACCACTGATTGCCACCAAGGATGATACGACGTTTATTTGGGCCGTCGAGGTGGGCGCTGCTACGATGGAAGTGACAGTCGCGGGATTGAACACGACGACGCCTTCGTTGACATTTTTCGACGGCAACCCATTTACACGCACAAATGTGACGGTATAAATCTTCGAAAGCGCGAAGCAACCACGTTGGATGGCTCATTGCAATATATAATACGAGTTGATTTTTTGGGGTGAGACACCATAAAAGACACAACACACTATTGTACAATAATGGCCGACTGTAAAAGTACCCCATGATAAATGTGAAGGTGGCGATGGATAACACTGTGCATTTGAAATGCTCGAACAGCTTGCTTAATTAATAACGGAAAGAACACGCGCGATTGATCGACGGTGTGACGCCGTGAATGTATTGTACTATCACTATTATACGAAATTGAAACAAATATTCCTCCTTCAAACATCGCACGGAAGGTCCGCCTACGCAACAACATTAGGATTAAATATACAAGTTCACAAACCATATTGATCGTTACCGCGCCTGGCGTACGTAGCGTCTACATTCAACGCCCCTCAGATGCGACATTTTTAAGATCAAAATGAATATTTGCGTACCCTTCGCTCGATGTCACTACGTTGGATTTGCAGCAATTGCGCGTAAATCTCTTGTGCCGTTTTTCCTTTCTTTTTCTCCTCGTCCACCACTTGAAACACATCACTTTTTTCGGGTCTTTTCAATTTCTCAAACAATTCGATTGATTCTTTTGTTGTCCACAATGCCTGCCCAGACGCCGAATACGTACGTCCAAGTCCTGCAAAATCTCGATTGTTGTCCTTTTGAGTGAAAAACCGTTCCAATTCCCTCAACGCGGCGCCTCGAATCTGATGTACTGGTGCTGCGCTGTCGTGGGCTTCTACGGCCGTCTGTAGCACTTGGAAATCAAACACCGACGACGTCTTCTTTGCTTTTTCTATATTCTGCCCAATGTTGACCAGCATATCCTTGTCCAGGGATGGTACGCCGAGAGACTTGGCCAGCGTTGCGACCGTGTTGATGCCTTTGAGAAACTTGAATCCCGTTTGAATATATGGCATGGCGGTCGTCATAAACGAAATGTATTCGTCGGATTTGGTTTCGATTTTAATCGGATACACTGGTGGGTCGTCCTCGGATACTCGAGGTGGTACCACGGGTGTGCCTTGCACTTCGTCAATCAAATAGAGATACAATGGCTCGCCAGCTGAAAACACCTTGATGGCTGTGCCAATGGTTTTATTGGCTTTCACGGCTTTCATAAAACTAGCTCCCATGGCAATTCCTTTGTGAATAAAATTAGCCGACTGCTCCAACAACACTGCTGCGTCTTCTTCGTCGATGTCTTGTTTATCCAAAATGTTGAATGGTAATAAGACAAACGACGTCGGGACATGTACTTCTGTGGCTTGAAAAATGCCTCGCATGAGATCCCCTTTGGTCTCTCCCAGGGTTTCAATAATGGTTTTGTTCAATTCGACCACTTGATCCAAACGTTCATGTATTTGTTCAAACCCACTCGTGACTTGGTTGCTAATTTGATCGAGTTTTGCATCGATGGCGTGCAAAGCTTTGGCGGCATTGGGATCAAATTTAATGTCAAAATATTCGTGGCTCAACATCGCCGTGGCACTGATTCGGTCATTGGGGTCAATTGCAAGGAGTTTCATGATAAGGTCTCGGGCGAGCGGATTGGACACTTTGTTTTGGATTCGCGTGGACAAGTCGTCCTTTGTCCACGTAGCCGCTCGTTCGATGCCATTTTCGTCCACGTCTTGGTTACGATCCGTGGGAATGAGCTCCACCCCACTGTATAATTGGTACATCATAACCCCAAAGGCCCACATGTCCACAGCAGGACTGGCTTGAACTGCTTGATAAGGTAAGTGTTCATGGGGGCCACAAGACGAATGAAACGTTTTCACGACCCAGTTGTTTCTCGGCTTCATTTTTTCCCACAAGTCTGGATTCGATGTTGCAACGGCCTGCCAATAGTCAAAATGTCGTTTCGATTCACTGTCGTCCTTGAGTTTGTAAAAGAGTTCTACTTGCTTTAGCTCACTTTGGATGATGTATGTCACCAACAATATCTGAAATACCTGGGGGAAAACTGCCCGAACTAAACTTGGCTCCCACGGCTTCTCCTACGTTTGTAGCAGCGTCCATGTCTATCAGCCGCATGTGGCTTTGAACTCGAAGGACATTTAATTTCTTCAAATCGCCGTGAATGACATTGTTGGCATGCAGTAGTTTCAACATTTCAGCGATTTCTTGGAGCATGCTTCGAATTTGAACGTCATTCGGCCGTTCCTTGAGGTAAATGTCCTCCAAACTTCGATCAGCCAACGGCATGACTAGCACGTGTGGGTATTGTGCCATACTATTCAAATTCCCACGAAGGGACAAATGTTGAATATGCGACTCAAATTCACGTTCCGGTACTGTAGGCAGCAATTCCAACACACTTTGGCTGTTCCATCCTTGTCGCATCTTAATTTCGCGCTTGTATTCGTCGCAGTTGCGCATGAATTTCATAGCCACTCGAAATTTGCCCCCATACGCTTGCTCGCAATAATGCATGAATTCAATTTCATTCAGGACGTCATTCTTGTTTTTGTCGTACAAATCAAAGTCGTTGGCAACATGGCTCTACAAACCGCCTGTGATATTCAACAAAAACTTGTCGATTTTGCGCACCTCGTGCGTCGTCCGCGATGAATTATTTTGCCCCAGGGTCAGAGCACACACACCAAACCCTGCCCTGTCCAAACTTCCCCCTCTCGCATGCTGGTCAAACAATTGCTTGAATATGCCATGGTCAAAAGCATGTACAACAATAGCTGTCGAGCTTATATGGATCGGAGGCCCATCATAAATTTCATATCGGCCACAGAAAAATAGTTGGTCATTGATAAATTTTCGCGTGGGTGCGTCCGTGGTTTGCAGCACCGAGCGTCCATTTTTGTCTTGGGAGTGGGTCAATTCATGCACCAAATCGTTGCGGCATTTGCTAAACTGTTTGAGATAGACAATGCATTTCACTGTTTCCAAGCGGACAGCAGGGGCCACGGGTGTCGACGAGTCCATAAAAATATTCCATGAATAAAAATGATCGTCTCGTACGTGGAGTCTTCCTTTGATGTCAACGTCCACGGGCAAATCACGCAAAAGCAAGGTTTTGGCCGTGTCCACTCGCAAAAAAGGTGCCAAATGGAGCACAAGGGGTTCGGACTACTCGAAACATGACGCAGTGAAATCGATCCAAAAGAGGTACGTCGAAGACGACATCAAACGGTGCGCCGTGTGCAATCAGGCCTTCTACAACTTGGAACATGCGTTTCTTCAATGCAATGTTAATTGTCGTATCCTGGACCTATTCGTCATGGATAAGTATGTTGGTTGGTCTCGTGGGTCGTACATCGGACCTGGCCATCACATTAATGTCTGGCCTTTCTAGCAACGCAAGCGCGACGTCAGAGCTGCCTCTGGCGCACGCGCGGATCAAAGCGGTGTCATGGTGCTGGATATTACGATATCAGTTGGAGCGAGGTGTTTGACGCTTACAATCGTTTCGTAATTGAGAGTATGAAAGTTGGGTGCCGCCAAAATGACTCGTACAGTCGAAAGAAACCCTTCCCCTGCCGCTCTTATCAACGGGGTGAATCCCTAGGCCACTATAATGATCTCAATATGTCTGGATATCCCTTACATCTTCATGAAGATTTACATCCATGCCCTTCTGAATGAGCAAACTCGCCATGTGGTGACGACCCAACACGCAGGCCGAATATAAAAATCGCCAACTTCCCCACTCGCCCCCCTGCGGAGAACCATACAATCGACCAAGTTTCAATAGTTCGAATTTCTACCGGGTTCAATTCGTGTGACGAAAACCGTGGATGTTGCAAAATATAGGCCATTGTATCGTCCGGTCCGAGTTCGATTGTCATGCACATGAGTTCGCCAAGAAACTATTCGGACGTTACTAGTGCTTTCTCACCATAAGAACCTCAGAATCGAACGACGCATCGCCAATTGCACGGTCAAATATTGCTTTGGTCGACGATTCAGCGAAATTCGAGTCACAGGCCTCTTTGTACGCTTCTAACATGCTCTGTACAGAGGTAGTGAGTGTACTCCTCGAGGTTGTACAATGTACGTTTTTGTCGGTGGTACAGGCCAAGAGGCGTCGAAGCATGTCCGTCTTGCCTTTCTGAGTGGCGTATGCGACTGCTGATTTGCCATTCAACTGCCTCGTGTTGAATGATTTTTCAATCGTTGATTGTTGTACGTACATGATTTTTGAGGCCCAAATTGATGGTTGGAATGGCGAGTAATGCATTGAGGAGCGGAATCGAGTTTGTACATTTGACGGCCAACATCAACGTCGTGCGGGTGCACTACAAAAGGCAGGCCATTCAATCATCCCGTTCGAAGTTTGAAGTACCGAATCGACACAGTTGATGGTTTCGACTACTGCGGGGCATACCAATAACCTCATCGCGACATGTATTTTCGAGTGGGCAACGGCGGCCATGAGGGGCGTGTCCTAAATTCAATGTCCAAACCAACAACTGAATTGTACCCACCTCTTTATTCGCAGCGGGGTCGACGGTCGGATGTGCGAGCAGCGCGTCCACGACATATGTAAACCCGTACCGCGCGGCAACGTACAATGGCGTGCAATGCAAATGACCATGAAAATCACATGTAATATTCACAGCGATCTCTTGGTGTCGCAAGAGCAGTCGCGCGATGGCTTCGTGGCCTCCTCTTGCCGCATAATGCAGTGGCGCGATTCCTTTCTAGAAGAATGATCGACACTTGTAAGCAAGCGAGAAACCCGACCCCGTCTGTCGTGTTTGGCTGGATGTCTGGCCGGTTGAGCAAGGTGCGCACAACGTCGCAAGCGCCAGCAACCACGGCAAGACCCAATGGCGTGTGCTTGGCCTACGGACATGTTGCTTTGCTCACTGCCATTCGAGTCGCATCAACCTGATTCGCCCCATTGACATCCACGCAATCGCATGCTATCAAGCGCTGAGTCAGGTCAGAGCGACCTAAAACCACCGCCAGCAACAATGGTGTGCATTCATACGCAACGACCGACTGATTGTCAGTGTCGTGGTCTCGTGTCTGGAGTGTGTCCCAGAGAGAGTCGGACATGCACTCTTTTTGTAGCGCGATTGTTTGGACAACATTGGCGTGATCAAGTGACGCAGCCAAGGCTGCTTGGAGGCCAAGGATGTCGTTGGCCAGGATGGTGTCGTGGAGCATGTGTGCTGTCGGCGGCAGTTTCGTCGCTGCGAATGTGAAACGCCAATATGGTCCAAGTGTCGTACTTTGTACATTTGGCAGACGACCCTGCCCGGAGGTTGATTGACCTGACACCACAATGCCACGAATGGTTTGGATTCGCTTGCTGGCATCGTGTCACGTATTCCAAGCATGAATTGAATCATTTGTGGCATTACCAAGTTTGTAGAGGCGAGCCCATCTCGTCATTCCAATGTCGGTGTTGACTAGGTCGTCAAAGCGGATGTCTTCGGTTCCTCATTGCGCACGACAAGGTCAAGCGTGCAAAGGAATGCCTTGGACCACACAGTGCTGTGTCATGCAGCCGCAGTTTTCAAAGAACGTTGATGGTTCGACAGAGTGTGCATTTGGCCGGCAAGGCAACGGGTCCCTCCCAAACGTCGTCGCGGGTGTTCGATTCGCACGAAAGCCAATTCCAATCTCGCTACATCAAGTCGCCTCGTTCTGACTCGATCGGGACACTTGAGGATGTGGTGTCGCACGTTGACTGTGTGAGTAAAAACATGTCTTGACCACAAGAATTTGATTGAATTTGAGAATTTGATTGGCATGGTCGACGTCCGAGGGACCAACTAAATGAAAATTCATTCAGTTTTGACCGTCCCACTCTCGACAACGAATGGTGGTGCGTCGACTTTTCGAAATTAAATAATTCACTCATCTATTTACAACGTGGGTGTCGTTGCGCAATCTGCCATGTGGTTGTCCTGTGGGTGGCACTCCGTTCACGTCAACAAAACCTGGGGCTGCCCAGCGCCATTGAAGCCCATCGACCACCGCCGCCACGAGGATTGAACCAAGTCGGACGCATGCATCGATGTCTACTGGACTTCCTCAACCCCAACACGATCGAATCGACATCGTTTGCCAACGTGGTTGTCCAATGCAAGTGGCATTTATCCCGCCAACGCCTCCATGGGTCAAGTCGCTGGCCCTTCTTCGTGGATCCATCGATGCCACAGACATTGCCTGTGGCATGCAAATGGATTGCCCAGCGAAGGCCATGGCTGTCGGGCGAAAGGACCCCCGCGTCCTCACTTGGATGTGAACAAACGCATCGCAAGACGTCCAAGTTCACTGCTGATGAGCATTCGTTTGGTCTTGGTCGTACGAGGCTTGGCTCTCATGCCGTAGTTGACATCCCTTCTCGTGACCCCTTCACGGGTTCTTCATGGCCAGCGACGCCTTTGAAAAGTAGCCACCAATGCCGGCGGACGCCTCCGCCGCATAAGTCAGTCCGCCACGAAGAGAGTGTGCCGATGATTTCCTTGGACAAAACGATCCAGACGCGCCACATCTTGCCGCCGTCGCACCGTCGTCTGCTTCAACGTCCCATCCGCCAATCAACGGCCAGCGGTCCACCAATCAGCGCCCGCTATTCGCGCCAGCCAATCAGCGGCCAGGAATGTCGCACGCCAACGTCGTGCCCAGGACGGACGACATGACATATCCATCCTATTATATACCTCTAAATAGACAAGCTATATGTTCCCAATTGTCTTATACTGAAACTAAGTAATAAATAGGTCGTGGCACAGATCATTGGACTATTCGTCGTGTCGGCGTCCCTCCGTAAAAAGGTGTCAAAACTCACGTGGGGTTGGATTTGATCGACTGGGGATGTTGCCTCGGGAAGACCCTCGCCATTGTTGATTTCGCCACAACCATGCTCGCCAAGACCCTCGCTCGCCGCTCGTGTACGTCTGTCCTCATGCGATCGCCCCCATCTCATGTCGTGTTGTCATCTCGTAGTCTCGTCGGCCAAGAAGATTGCCGTCGCCAACCCCGTCGTCGACCTCGACGGCGATGAAATGACCCGCGTCATCTGGGACCAAATCAAGGCCAAGTTTGTGCACCCGAACTTGGACTTGAAGATCGAGTACTTTGATTTGGGCTTGCCCCACCGCGACGCGACGAACGATCAAGTCACGATCGACGCCGCGCACGCGATCAAGGAATTCAACGTCGGCATCAAATGCGCGACCATCACGCCCGACGAGGAACGTGTCAAGGAATTCAAGTTGAAGCAAATGTGGAAGTCGCCCAACGGCACGATCCGCAACATCTTGAACGGCACGGTCTTCCGTGAACCGATCGTAATCTCGAACGTCCCGCGCTTGGTCCCGGGCTGGAAGAAGCCGATCGTTGTGGGGCGCCATGCGTTTGGCGACCAGTACAAGTGCACCGACTTTGTTGCACCCGGCCCTGGCAAGTTTACCATGACGTTTACGCCCGAAGGCGGCGCCGCGCCGCAATCGTGGGAAGTGTACGACTACAAGGGCGCCGGTGTCGGCCTCGCCATGTACAACACGGACGAATCGATCTACGCGTTTGCGCACTCGTGCTTGTCGTTTGCGTTGACCAAGAAGCAAGATTTGTACTTGTCGACCAAGAACACGATCCTCAAGAAGTACGACGGTCGCTTCAAGGACATCTTTGAAGAAGTGTACCAAGCCGAATACAAGTCCAAGTACGACGCTGCTGGCATCTCGTACACCCATCGCTTGATTGACGACATGGTCGCCCAAGCGCTCAAGTCGGACGGTGGCTTTGTCTGGGCGTGCAAGAACTACGATGGTGATGTCCAGTCGGACATTGTCGCCCAAGGCTACGGCTCGCTCGGTTTGATGACGTCGGTGTTGCTTGCGCCCGATGGCAAGACGGTCGAGGCTGAAGCTGCCCACGGCACGGTCACGCGCCACTGGCGCGAGTACCAAAAGGGCAAGGCGACGTCGACCAACCCGATCGCGTCCATGTATGCGTGGACGCGCGGTCTTGCCCACCGCGGCAAGTTGGACGGAAACCAAGAATTGATCCAATTCACGCAAGACTGGGAAGCGTCCGTCATCGAAGCGGTCGAAGCCGGCCACATGACCAAGGATTTGGCCATCTGCGTCCACGGCACGTCCAATGTCACGCCCGATCAATACTTGACCACCGAACCCTTCATGGATGAAGTCGTCAAGATCTTGAACGCCAAGCGCCAATAAACAATCTCTATTCATCTACCCCATACTCGCCCCTCTCTCTCCTGTCTTGCGACCTCGCATCTGTAGGCCACTGGTGCATTGAGCCCTCGGATTGTACACTGGACTTTTGTCGAGAGAAGGATATTTATGATGGAGGGGGGCTCACTTGGACACTACTCCCTGAGCGGGATTGATTCACGAACCTGAACTTTAAAAGGGTTCAACCGCCTCGACCACTTCCTTGAAAGCACACATGGTTTGCGTGGGGATATCGACTTTGTTGATGGCGCTTTCTTGTGATTGGCAACTTCAATGTGCAAGTTTGGGCCAATGGCAACTCGTCAATCGTTGGAGCCAATCCAATCACCGAGCAGTTACAGTCTGAGACTGTGATGACAACGATGGAGGACGAAGACCCAGGTGCACGCTTGGTCATACTCACAGCCATGGGCCGACACGGCGATGCCTTTATCGAAGCCGCGCAGCTTGGCATGCGCTCCAAAGTGGAAGCGAGCCTCGCGTGCGGCGTCTCGGTCAATACTAAGCACTCGGTCTCTCTGTTGTCCTTGTCCTCCTCATGGTCGAGCATAGGAATTGGAATGGACGGCGCTGCATGCCGCCGCGGCAAATGGACACACGGACGTTGTGCAGCTCCTCCTTGATCATGGCGCCGACTGCGAGATCTTGACCGTAACATGCAAAACGAGTTGATCGGTCCTTTCGAGTGTCCTGACTAGAGCAAGAAGAAGACCCCACTTGCTCTGGCTGTTCAGCGCGGCCACTCGTCCATCGTCAATGTCTTGCGGGGTGCGTTGTTATCGTCTCATGCAACGACTCAACCCTTGGTCCAGGCAGCCAAAAGTTCACGGCCGATGATTTCGTGGAAGCGGCGCGCCGCGGCGACCTCGCCAAGATCGAAAACATGGCCACATGGGGCATGGACGTCAACTGCACAAATGTAACCCATGTGCCTGCATATGTGCCGTTGATCCTGCAACTTGGGTAGAAATACGGCGTCTCGGCCCTCATGTTCGCAGTGGATCAAGCCCATGTCGACATTGTGCGCTATCTCATCGGTAATGGCGCGTCCACGTCAGGCAAGACGGTACGACCTGTGTGACGACATCGTATGAGCCTTGTCTTCGTCATCCAGCGGTATGGAAGCTCTCTGTGGCTCGCGGCCGTCGACAAGGGGGACCCTGAGATTGTCGCGTTGTTTCTGCATGCGGGCGCGTCTGTGACCTACCAAGATGTACAATGGCGCGTCTGCCTCCCACAACTTACCATCGCGTGTGCATCCTGTAGCCGGACGATGGCACGACGGCATTGCATGTGGCGGCCGCCAGAGGGCGCGCCGACGTCGCGGTGCTGCTCGTGGACGCGGGTGCCGATCTCTCTGCATGTACAGAGGACGGCGACACGCCGTATCGGACTGCCTACAGGAACGAACAGCTCGGCGCGCTAACGTCGAAAGGAGTGCCGCTGGAGGCGATCTTGCGTTGACCGCAACACTGAAAACGATTACTTAATCAGGATGTCCATTTGGTGGGGCCAGGCGACAATAATATACTTAATTGAAAGCATACTTTCGAGAGCTCTCTGTTTAAGTACAGCTATTCAAATTCCATCAAGCAACATGGGCACACGGTACGAAGTGAAGGACGGCGACTTCAGCGCGTATCTGATCGGGACATGGAAGCGGACGCTCGAATGGAGAAACTTTGGGTCGACGTTCAGCCACATCCGCACGACGAACAACGTGGTGCTGATCGAAGAGGACACGTCGGCGGCCAAGCAAGCCAAGACGAGGTACGATGGAACAAGGAGCGAATCTTCATTAGGTGGTACGTGTAGGTTCCTCAAGTGGTCGTTTGGCCGCGGCCTCCGCAAGAACGAACTCACGAACGCATACACGATCCAGGTATGCATCTCCCCCTCGTGGAATGTCCTTGTCAATGTTGGACATGTTAGTTCATCCCGGACGAGCAAGGCACGTTCATGGAGTGGAGTTTTGAAGGCGTGACTTGTCATGGTCTCTTCAAGCCGGAATCGAGTGTCGCGATCTTTAACTTTTGCCTCCACGACTCGATGGTGACCATCACGTACCGCATCTTGGACGCCAACAGTACGTCGTCCCCTTCCAACTTTCTCATGCAGCTCAACTCCTCTAGCGATGGCCGTGTGTATTGTTGACGTCGACAGCGACCATACTCCGACGATTCAATACGGGAACATGTACGCAGATGCTCTTCCTCAGTGCTCATGGGCGAACGCGTGCATTAGGTATCGCATCGACCCGTCCAAATACCAAGCTGACGATGTCTCTGTGGATGAGTTGAACAATTAACACACGATGTCTTTCCCGACTAACTTCTTCCACCATACTCGTCGTCTTCAAATCCAATCCACGCATGTTCACATCTCCCTCGACCTCCAGCACATGATGGCCACGGTTTCGAACATACCTCCGACCTAGCATGCTGGTCCTTCTGGACTTGACATTGCACACGGCATACATACTGTCGAAACATTGCATATTCTCCGTCTCCGCTCGAACATCTAGTCCTCTCGAGCATCAAGCCGTGGGGTCTATACAGCTCCATCAACCTCGCGATCGCGTTTCTGCAGATCATTTTGCAATCTTCGCTGCGGTGCTATGATCCTGTGAGACATGATACCTGCCACAATTGCTACCAGTGAAAATGGAACCGACATGTCTGGCTCGGTTACGCATACCTTTGAAATTCGATATATTGTCAAAGACAATGCGAGATGGCTCGACACACCGATTGGTCAGTTTAACTTTTGACGGCTCAGTCAAAGGGGGATTTGGGATCTATCTGCTCGCTGCTTGAAGGAGGTGCCGGTCATTGTTGTTGCGACGAAGGAAGATGGATCCAAAGGCAGACCCGACACCGGAAACCCCAGAAAACGAAGATGATGACATTGACATTGAGAACCTCACGCCAGAAGAGCTGGCGAAGCGCGGCGCCAAAGGTCGGAGAAATGGGGTCACAGGCATCAAGGTCGAGACCCAGCCCAACGACCAGCAGTAGCGCAGCGTTGGTCGATGGACGCGCTACCGACGCCGTCCCCGTCGTCGAGTTTTACCCGTGCCTCTCGCAATGGAGGTGACGCGTGCCTGATTACCATGGGCGGCACACAAGACCGCCACGCCGCTACCCGGACGCAAGGGTGCGGCGGCGACAGTGTTCCAGCAGCATTTGTGCATTAGTTAGGATTACTTTATAAACACCAAATAGCAGTCCGAGGTGTCTTCTCCATGCGACCGCCACGTCAGACGCGGACCTTGGTCTCTGTCTGAGACGACTTCGCATGAGATGCGGTCATTGCACACATGCGTATATCATCACCGCCGCCTGTCTCCACCGAGTGCTTGACAGAAATGGGCATCGCCCAGTTCTGCATCATGTCCTCAAGTGGGTTCTGCATGGTGTTCTTCATCTGCGAGCTCATTTCCATAGACGATCCTGCAGTGTATGCGCAATGATGCCTTTTTGTTGTCCCTGTCACACTTTCGGTCCGCAGGTTCAACATGCAACCGTTCCCATGCGATTCACTCTCATGCTTTCACCCTGAGATCGTCCACATCCTCGTTCACGCAGCTCTTGTTGCCGCACTCTTCCCGCCGCCGTTTGTTGGCGGCGCGAGCTTGTCGGTTTTGACCTGATTGGGACGCCCCTTGAAGTCTGCGGTGGAAACTGGCGAAGTTGCTTCCATGCTTCGGCGGTTGTTTCTGTAGTTCCGCTTTGATTTCCCTTAATAGAGACTATTTACAGTATCCGGATGATAAGGACTGTTTACAATTCTTGCTATTTGCACAGTATGTACTCATAGAAGTAATTCAAGAATCCTGCGAACTTCGATATCCAGGGACGCAGCACCGCCCTTGAAAGCAACGCTCGCATCACTTGCTCACTTTTGAATTGGCGCTCATGTTGACCCGTCGCTTGCTCCGTGCGCCGCTCCTCCGCGCGTCCTCTCTTCGCCATGTCTCTGGCGCGTCGTACCCGATGCCGTCGTGGGCCAAGGTGAACCCTGAAACGGTCTCTGGCGAATACCCGGCTGACATCCACAACTTGTGTACGTGAGCTTCACCCTCCCCTCGTCAATTCCTTACAACTTGTGTGTGCAGTGAACGGTGAGTGGGTGAGCACCAAGAAGAGCGAAGGCATCAAGGATCCCTTGACCGGCAAGGTGTTTTTGAACGTGCCGTTGACCCAGTCGGACGAATTGCAGCCGTACATTGACAACATGCTCAAGACACCCAAGCACGGGCTCCACAATCCGTTCAAGAACGTCGAGCGTTACTTGTTGTACGGCGATGTCTCGCACAAGGCCGCCGCCATGCTCCGCGAACCCCACATCGAGCACTACTTTATCCGCTTGATTCAACGTGTCGCGCCCAAGTCGTACATCCAGGCCAAGAACGAAGTCGTGGTCACGCGCAAGTTTTTGGAAAACTTTTCGGGCGACCAAGTCCGCTTCCTCGCGCGCTCGTTCGGCGTGCCAGGCGACCACTTGGGTCAAATGAGCACGGGCCATCGCTGGCCCTACGGCCCCGTCGCACTCATCACGCCATTCAACTTTCCGTTTGAAATCCCCGTCTTGCAGCTCTTTGGTGCGCTCTACATGGGCAACCGCCCCACGCTCAAGCTCGACTCGAAGGTTGCCGTCGTCATGTACGAAGCGCTGCGCATGTTTCATGCGTGCGGCATGCCCACGACCGATGTCGACTTCATCAACTCGGACGGCCCAGTCATGAACGAACTGCTCCTCAAGGGCCACCCCAAGAACACGCTCTTCACGGGCTCGTCGGTCGTCGCGGAAAAGCTGGCCAAGGACTTGAAGGGTCGCATCAAGTTGGAAGACGCAGGCTTCGATTGGAAGGTATGGTGAGAGGTGTGAGTCTCCAATTGTGATGGACATCCTTTTGGGAATTAGATTCTCGGCCCCGACGTCTCGGATGTCGATTACGTCGCGTGGGTGTCGGACCAAGACGCGTACGCATGCTCTGGCCAAAAGTGCTCGGCCCAATCGATCTTGTTTATGCACAAAAACTGGTACGATGACGCAATCCGTTGGCGCGACGAGAGCATGATGACGAAACTAGGACCAAGGCTGGCTTTGAAGACAAGATCAAGGCGTTGGCGGCCCGCCGTCAATTGGACGACTTGACCGTTGGCCCTGTGCTCACCGTCACGACCAAGCGCATGTTGGCGCACGTGGACAACTTGCTCAAGATCCCTGGCGCGCGCTTGGTGTTTGGTGGCAAGGAATTGAGTACGTGGAACGCGGCACCTTCCGCGCACGCTCCCCGACCATTCGTCATCTTTTCCGTGTGTAGAGAACCACTCGATCCCCGAGATCTACGGGGCCATTGAACCCACGGCCGTGTTTGTGCCGCTCAAGGAAGCGACCAAGCCCGAACACTTTGACTTGGTTACGACGGAAATCTTTGGTCCGTTCCAAATCCTGACCGAGTACGAGACCGACGCCGACGTCGACACTGTCTTGAGCATGCTTGAACGCATGGAAGCGCACTTGACGGCGTCGGTCGTCTCGAACGACATTGCGTTCCAGCAGCACATCTTGGCCAACACGGTCAATGGCACGACGTACAACGGCATCCGCGCCCGCACGACTGGTGCGCCACAGAACCATTGGTTCGGCCCTGCTGGAGACCCGCGCGCCGGTGCCATCGGCACGCCCGAAGCCATCAAGCTCGTCTGGAGTTGCCACCGTGAAATCATCAACGATTTCGGCCCTATTGGCTCGGATTGGACCACCCCCAAGGCGACCTAAGGCGTCTCCTAATCGCATCATCTGCTTGTCTCTTTTGTGTGTTTGCTTGTGATCTTCAACCATCCGGTCGGTCGAGTCCACTATCCGGATTGTTCGGTACGTCTCGTGGGTGCTAAATAACGAGCTCTGATTGGCTAAAATGTTTTCCTTGTCACACCATCCGATTGGATGGTGGTCTGATTTGGATGACATCGACGTCATCTGGTGCGTTTGATTGGATGGAATATTCTCATCCTGCGTTCCCATTGGTTGATCTCAAAATATCGCCGTGTCATGTTGCCAGCTCAGATTGCGCAAAAGATCGCAAGAACAAGCGACTCACGTAATCAGGGGGCGTGTAATAAAATAAACAAATCTCAAAGACGTCAAATGTATATATTACTGTAGTGATTTTTTAGAGGTTAAATAATAGGAAGAACAAGCACCGAGGTCTCATTCGGCGGCGGTGGCGGCGCCGCGGGGAGGCAACGGAAGCAAGATGCCGCCGCTGTTCACGTAGCGAACGGGGCGGATCTCGTCGGCGACGATGGGGGAGCGGGAGCGGAGAACCCATTTCTTCTGACCCCACTGATGGAGCGCGCGCTGCCGCTGGCCCGCGAGGCCGAACGTTGCACAGAGATCGATGAATGCTTTTGTCGGGTTGAACTGCCACTCCTTCTCGGCGGCAGCATAGTCGTTGGGGAACTGGTGGTGCCAGTTCTGGTACCCATCGCCGAGGGTCACGAGCGAGACGAACGCGTTGTCGCAGCCGCAGAGCGCGGGGTTGTACGGCTTGGCGCCTTGGATGTGTCCGATCGAGTTGACCAGCCACGCCGCGTGCATCGCAAGGACATGACGAAGGACGCCAGGCACAAGGAACGCGACGAGTGCGTCTTCATGGAAGAGGACCATGGCGGCGGCGGTAGGCAAGCCAAAGCAGAGGAGCGGATGGAGGAGCGGCGCGAATTCATGTTGGAACGCGACAACCCAGTCGAGAAGGAGGTCGTCGCATGGGACTTTAGCGAGCGCGGCCGTCATTTCGGACGTAGGGTGGACGAGACGCCAGCCCATGTGCGCATGGAAGACGCCGCGGTGGATGTTGTGTGGGTCCAAATCCGAGTCGGCGAAGCGGTGGTGGAGGCGATGCCACTGGCTCCACTCAAAGATCGAGCCTTGGTGGGCGACGCTGTTGCAGAGCATGAGAAAGACACGGACAATCCCGTGGGCCTTGTAGCTCTTGTGGGCCCAGAGACGGTGGGCGCCAGCGGTGACGCCGAGCACCGAGAGGTGATAGAGCACACCAGTGAAGACGAGCGTGTGCCAGCGCGCGGCGGCAAGATGAAGGAGAGCGAGGAGGGCGAGCGCATGCACGACGGCCATGTAGACGACGGCAGGGACGTTGATGTCGCCGATGGACGAGACCAGCGTTTTGTGAAGATACGCCGAGGAAGGGGCCTTGTTCATCGGGATGTTGTGTTGAGAAAATGCAAGAATGGTGGAGAAGAGATCGAGAGGTTGTGCACGGACACGACAGATGGAACCGAGGTGATGTCAAGTTGTTGTGGGCAGCGAGTCACGGCGCCACAGGCGATGATGGTGGTGGTATTTTGGGTACACTTGATTGGACTATACCACGTGGGAGAAAAGAACGACAAGGGTCGCAGCTTCAACCACCACACAAGTGGTCCGCGCCGGCTCGAACGCGGGAGAGGCACCGGCGCACCACCAGCCGCATCTAGGTACTCTGCGTGTCCACCACCAAAGAAATATCGGCGTGCATGTGTTTTGCCACTCGTCTCAAGCTGAAGGCCCCATCAGGCGAGGAATATTGTGGTTCCAGGTTGACGACACCGAACAGAGGTTGACGACACCGAACAGAGGTTGACGACACCGAACGAGATTCATTCTGTCAGTTAGCGAATCTGACCTTCGTGGAACAAATGAGAGTGTGCCACAGCGCATGAACCTCCATCGTCCATGAGGAAGCCATGATGCGCCGATGCGACATCGGACGCTGGGATGAGTTCATGGTTCTGTGTGTGCCTGCGGCAATGTGGACGGCGGCGGGTGAGCCATCATGGGGATGACCATGTGTCGAGACGGCAGTTATGTGATCATTTGCGGTGCGGCCGTGACGTCAAGCATGAGGCGGTTCTTGTCTGTTGAAGCCCTACCCGCCGTCTTTCGATAGCCAATGGCCTTCCGAGATAACATTTCACTAGATGCCATTGGTTGAAAATGAAACGATCGCCTGGGCCACCTTTTCGCAACGATGACGACCATCAGTCTGGCAACCCACACTCCAACAAGGGACGCACTGCGAATGTTCTTTTCGTTCGTTCGCAAGGACGGGCGCCGTCACCACGATCCGAGCGTGACGAATGGACGACATCATCACAAAGCAACGAACGACGAAGAGTAGACATGCCAAAACGCCCCGAATCGATGTCGAGTCGGTCAGAACATTGATTGGCCAGACGTGTGGGGGGGAATCGCAGTCGTCGACGAGATCACAGGGTGATGCAGCATGCCTTGCGGAAGACATGGTTAAAGAAAAGCAAGTGGTCGCTGCCAATCATCTTGGGACTTAGCAAGGCCCTTCGTGTCTATTGCCCACCATGACGCTCCAAGGCTTCTTCATCGAGCGACTTGTGGTTTGGGTTCTCTTGTTTCAAGGGGCGATAATGCCATGCACCATTTAACATCTAGCCGTTGCTGGTTATACGCTGACGTGGACAATTGTTTCCCCACAAGGCCATCGTGAATTTCAAGCGAGACTCTGAATGACCATATTGCAGCCCCTTGAGATCCCGACAGGGGTCTGGGGTCAGCCCTCGTCCCTTCTGGCAGCTACTACTTGACTATTTTGGTCGATGCTTGAGTCGTGCAGCACACCACAATCCACGCACGCCGATTGATGTTAAACGAGGCCGAGGTATTAATAATGCAATTTGAACACACTCGCCCTTGGTTGCCAAAAGGCTACTTCTCTTCCAGTTACTCTGATGCCTGCAAACCATTCCAGCGCCAACACCCTGTATTCTGTATGCTGAAACATGCTCCTAGCCTCCCATTCCAATGGAGTCATTAGAGTTCAATTGTTGGCAGCACCGCAGTCGGGAACATAGGCGCAAGAGGTCCACCATCCGACGCATTCGACTCGAAAATACTACGAGTATTCATTTGCTTTGGAGCCACCTTGACCGAGGCGCGACGCCGAGGAAATTTATGTTTCTCAAGAAATATTCCCAATCCTTCAGTTTTGCCAGCTCCTTCCACAGGAATGTGTTAATACGCACGTCCATCATTCCAACCGTTTCAAGTCCTTCAGGAAATCCAATCCATTTAACCGCTATCATCTAGCCATATCGCACAAAATCCACGCCAGCCACCGTCAGCGTCGTGGGCTTGGAAGTCAAGTCCGTTGCTGTCACGGTCCACGTAGAGCCTGCAACTTGAATGGCCCAAATGAACGCCGTGGGGTTGGTCGTTGCAACGAGGGGCGCACGAAAGGCGCCATACTGGAGCGCCACGTCACCGTTACCTAGCATGGCGACAGTCATGTTGCCGTAATAACCAGGCGAGGCCACGGTAGTGTATGTGCCCACGAGGGTGGCCTTTGCGTCCGGCGGGATCGTCAGGCTTGGCACAGCCCATGGCTGGTTGGCGTAGACATGGGCGTCGCATTCAATATCGTGAGGCTGGATGGCGTTCCCGTGCGCCACGGCGTGCGTCCACATGTTGTCCAAATCGACCATTGGGATGTCCAAAAAGATGCCGAGGACGTAGCTTCGCATGCGATCCAAGAGGAACGTTGAGCTTGGGGCAGATTGGTCTTGGACGTTGATAGCCATGGTCACCCCGAGGCTTTGGCTCGGCACAAAGCCATTGCGTTGTTTGAAAGCGAACATGTCGCCGTTTTTGGTATAGAAATCAAAGCCAAACATGACGTCCCCGACCGTGTCAATGGCATAGCCTGCCGCGACGACGTTGCCATCCATCGCAATCGAGTACCCCAACAAGTCAGCGTCATCCATGGGCATAATGACCATGTCTTGGAGTACCGTGTGGCCCGTTGTCATGTCGTCAATCAAATGGGGGGACGTGAGGATGCCGTGGCCTCGGGCGAGGAGGAACCGAGCCAACTTGGACAAATCGTTGGCCGAACTCACGATCGAACCCGACGCATCGTACGGACTGCCCGCAAGAACCGCGACTTGAGTCGAGTTGAGCAGGCTGTAGGGACCAATGACGTGACGGTTGCATGAGAAATGGCCATATGCAAGATCGTCGCGATCGGTTGCATCCCCCGGCGCGCCGAACGTTTCATCCATGCCAAGTGGGTCCAAATACGTTGTCTTGATAAAGTTGAACCACGTTTGGTTGGTCATGTGTTCAATCACTTGACCCAAGACGACAAAGTTCAAGTTGGAATAGGCGTACCCGGCCCGAAGCGGGCGCGTCGTGTCGAGAAAGGCCAAATGCTCAACTACTTTCCGTTCGGTCTCGTATTGGGCAAAATCCAGTGCAAGGTCCCCTTCAAATGCACCCAGGACCGAGTTCATCGCGAGCAAGTCTGCCAGCGTCGTGTACTTTTCCGCGTACTTGTCTATCAATTGAAACCAAGGCAGGTGCTGCTTGACTGGGTCGTTCCACTGCACGCGGCCATCGTCAACCTAGTCGTAAACATGCATCCATGAAATGCATCGTCAAGAGGAAGAGGACCAATTTCGCAATGCCCAACGCCGTGAATGTCTTGGTGTACGAGCCAATTTGAAACAAGGTGCTGGCGGTTACGGGAGTATTCGTATGCCCAATCTAATGTCAAACGTGAGTACAGGGACGAGAAGACTAGTGTACTTGTTTGGTACCAAATCCCTGGGCAATCACCGTCTCGTTCTTGTACACGACCGAGAGAGTAAGGCCAGGAATGGGAAATTCGTTCATCTGTTGCTGGACAAAGGCAATGGCCAACGCACGCTTCTCGTCCACGCTTCGTCCTCCCTTCTCTCCTTGGCCCAAGGACGCGTCATGCGGTTGGCTGTCAAAGGAAGATGACGGTGATTGGGTCACAGCCCAGAGGGCCACGACGGCAAAGAGGAATCCGACAACGGTCAAGGCTCGCATCGCTGCTCCACCTCAAACAAAAAGTGACGCCGCCTGTCGTGGATTCGAGAGTGCTTGTAAATGGATTCCCTATCGCAAAATGTTGGCATGTTTGACAAATAGAAATGGTCCTTGCACTGGATTGGCTATAATTCAACATGAAATCACAAGCATTGACGGAGCTGACGTAGATGGTAGGTAAACACGCAGCACCGCTGACTTGCCAATACGAAAGTCACCCACTTCAGAGTAAAGGCCAAATGCAGACCATCTTCAGGTAATACTCCAGAAAACGAAGCGTGAATTGGATTGGACAAAATCTCGGCAATGAACCGCGACAATTGGTTGCCTTGAACGCAAAGCTGTCACGGGTGGGTACGAGCCCTATACTATTGTCCTTGGCCATGAACGACTAATATGTGCCCAGCATTGTTTGTTGTCAGCAACGGCATTGTATGCTCTGCAGATTATCTACCGATGTACGTGTTGGAACTTACAATCCGACAACACTTCTCCACCTTTCTCATGACTCATTCACAACCTTGAGGTGACTCTCTGGTGCCACTCCCCGTGCTACGCATGCCACTTGCCTTGTTCAGTCAACATTGCTTGCGTGGCGCCCTTGTTGCGTTCCATCATGGCTGAGAGTCTCTCCCGACGAAAGCGTTCGTAGCCTCGGAGTTGATCGTCCATGCTGTGCGCGTATGGCTCAAGCTGCGGGACGCGTTCGATCAATGGCATGTACTCGCGCGTGGCGGTATATTGGACGCCCGAATTAATGCTGCCTTGGCGGACCAACGTCGTCGTGGCCCCAATCGCTTCCAAGACAACCCTACACCACTCAAGTCACGAGTATATCGAAACACACAAGTCACTCCAGTATATCAGCACACAAATCACACCAGTATATCAACACACAAGGCACATCAATATTTCGAAACATAGACGAATGACGCACCATTCCTTCCATCGGTAGACTGCCGCGCCGGGCGGGTGGCGCGGGTCGTCTGTGATGGCCGTGCGACAGAGCACAAACTTGGTCGGCGACACGTGGTGGTGGAGCACAAGCATGTTGAGGGGAAATTTGCAGCGGCCGATTTGGGTCGGGTACTGTTGGTAGTGTAACCCAGCGTCGGTGTCGTTGACCTCTTGGGTGCATTGGGGTCTCCTCGACTCGCCAAAGAGCATGACCGCGGCAATGTCACCGACGCTGGCGTGCAGGAGCATTTGACTTGCGTTGTATTCGATGCAGCCGCGCGTGTCGGGGATTTCAACGGCGTGGACGTGCAAGACCTCGTCGGTCGTGTACGGCAGGTCAAACGCCGCAACGGCCGCGTCGGCATGGTGGACGAGGCGCTGGGTGATCCAATCCATGGCTGTCCGGCGAATGCAGTCGTCCTCGGGGAGATGTTCGTCTTGCCACGTCAGTGTCGATGGACTCAGCGTCTAGATTCAAACGTTCAGAAAACAAATAAAACGTGAGGATGATGCCCAAACGTACATCTCGCCCCACGGACGGTGGCCTGAGCCACGAAGCCAAGCGGCACGCGAGCATTTGGTACTGCGCGACTTGGTCTTTCAACGACTGGTTTGTGCACGTGGCTGCAGCGGCGGCCTCCTGCAGCGCTGTCGCGACATCCTGCCACGGCAGCATGAGGCTCCTCTTTTTTGGTCGGTCAAGTGCTTGGAGCTCCGCTGCGAGGCCGTGGACCCGTCGGCGAAGGTAGAGGAGACCCTCACGGTCCTGTCGCCGGTACATGCGCTGTCGGTCTTGCGTCGTTGTCGCGCGGGGGGTCATCGCCGACGATGCGATGTCGTTGGTGTTTGGCCGTTGCATCGTCTTCATACAGCTATTCTTCGTGCCACCGTCTGTCCGAAACTGGCACTCGCGTCGTGGGAAGAAGGGAAGCCATATGGTTGACCCGCTGTAGATCGTTGGAGACGGTCAGCAACCAAGTCGACTGAACGCTGAAGCATGACAAACTTGATATTTTGCATGAGCATTGAGCATCATCTATTTCGGAACCTACCCCTTCCCCCCCTGAGCATCGAGCACTAAGTCTATCTCGTTTTGAGGACGAGCACTCCCTGGTTCGAATCGGTCCACGCTCGCCTGCGTTGAAACCTCTCATAGGGTTGCGTTGATTCACCTTCAGCGCCAATAGAAGGCAATCAAATGATTGGAAGGCTTGATTCATGGTGGGACGTTTGCTCCTTCGATTGCCCCGGAAACTCTGCGTGTTTGATGCTTTTGCCCTGTGGACAGTCGATGGCTTTGCGAGTTGGTGAGAGTGAAGTAGCTCACACGAGTTGTTGTCATATTGTCCGCCAAGTATTCTGCTGTCATGCGATCGATGGGCACTCAAAAAGTCATGGGGTTGAGGGATTTCCGATCGTTCCGGGGGCTTTGCATCTGTTCATTTGTTGTACTCCCTCTGATCCATAATACTGGAGCGAGTTGGAGGAGGGTTGACATGACTTGTCATTATATTTGGAAGTGAAATTCAAACCTGGATTCCTCTCGCCCCGAGCCGAATTGCATGACGCCGATTGGACCAAACGAACGAGCGCGAAATCGTCGTCCTGTTGATGTAGTAATAATAGTGTGACAAGAGCGTGAAGTCAGTACCCAGGCAGAAACTCATTGGATACAAATATCTAAATAAAACACACATTCATGATCCAACCAACACTATATACCTTGACATTATTCGCGCTTCATTCGAAATGGCAGTGGGAAGTCGTGAGCTCACGAACGGTGAGCGCGAAGCAATTCTCCGAGAAGTGCTTCTGCAATACGACGATGTATTCATGAAGCGTATGCCCAATGGACTTGGAAGGCAGTTGGCCGACAAGTACAGCTGCCATGAGTCATGCATCCGTAAGGTCATTGCACGGGCAAAAAAACAGGGAATTGCCGAAGGAAACATGAATGTCTGCGTTGCCAGCATGAGTTCATTGGCGATGTCCGTTTTGCTCGATTCGCCCATTTTGTTGGTCGTGAGACAGCGCGACTGTATCGTTACATCTGTCATAAATAATATATTTATTGTGACAGGTAATATTTTTATTCTGGGAGGGGTTCGCCAAAAAACTGATTCGCTCCAGTATTATGGATCAGAGGGAGTATAACCATCGCTGTTAACCGTAGCATTTGCTCCAGAATAACGAATCGATGTTGTTGTATCTGACGAAATATATAAAGCGGAGCCTACCATTTTAAAATCATCTTAAATCCATAAAATCATCTTAAATCCATAACATTTAAAGGCATATTACTGAAACTCGTTTGATCTACCGTTTGAGAACCGCTATCAAATACTTGAATACTATCCTCTGAAGAGGACCTCTTGTTTTTAGCAAATAAATAAACATTAAATTCAATTACTTTGGAAGTATATATAATTTAAAATAATTATCACCAGGTAATTACATACTGTTATTATCATCTAATAAAAAAAGCCTTAATGGACATTGGGTTGGTTTAATTGGAGGTACAGCAAAAAGTAATTATTTTGATTCATATGCAGTTGGACCTCCACAAATTTTAACAAATAATCTAAATAATATAGACTACAATACTCATCAAATCCAAGATTTAAAATCTGAGCACTGCGGTTTGTACGTGATAGATTTTTTACAAGACAAAACTTTGAAACATTTTCATATTTATAACTAAAATTTTGATTTTAGTTTAATTAATCTTATTTGGTCTTGTAAATCTTGAATTTTTTTATTTGCTATTTGTAATACTCTATGTAATAAAGGAATAGTTGATAATAAATTTATTACTAATCTTGTATCTTTAGGTATAACTATTTTTTCATATTGTTGTCTACTGTTTTTATAATTATAAGTTATTGGTTCTATTTTATTCATAATTTATTTTCCATATCAATATTTATTTCATTTAAATTTTCTTCATATAATTCATCACTTAAAACATCTATATCTCCTGAGTCACACATTATACCTGATGAGCATCTATTGAAAAATTCTTCATGTGAAAGCTGATGCCGTACCTGTTCCTGCTCCTCATAACCAACCAAATGCAGAAGCCCGTTGTTTGAGCACCAGTACCAGATACATGTAATGTACAACTTGGAAAAGTTGTACCAACGCCTACAAATCCATTTGATGATTTAATATACAAATTATTATTATTAAAACCAATATCTTAATATGAATTTACAGAATAATCATAAGCAAACACTGATCCTTGGCTTGGTGCGTAATGTAAATGTACACCCGGACCATAACTACTTAAATCAGTATTATCAAAGTCAAATGCGTGGACACCTGCATTTGCAAAATAATTTTTTAATGCGACTATATTATATACCTTGTATATCAAACAGATTAGTTCCGAGAGCTGTTGGCGTTCCAACACCAGAACTTGAATTATAATAAAATCTATGACCATTAACTGCAGATAAATATTGAACACAACTATTATTTGCCCCGAAGCCATATGATGGAGTTAAATTATTAGCATTATATAAACAAATTTGTATATCTGCTGAATTACCTAAATATAATCTAAAATTATTACCTGTGCCTTTTGGTGTTGATGAATTAGCTAATGATAATCTTGGCATTGTATTTTGACCTGCTGAACTCCAAGATGAATCAAACCAATATTGTAAATAAGTTGGAGTTCCTAATGGATTATTTGTAGTAATACTAAATGAACCATCACATAAAGATGACATATAAACATAACCATATGCATTATTTACTAAACCTAATTGTGTTCCATTAGATTGTATATTTAATTGACTTGGTTCAACTGGAGGAGTATATATATTAACAATACCTTGTAAAGATGTTGTTGTTCCTATGAAAGTAGCACAGATTGTCTCAGGTGCTGCACTATTTAAATTACCGATCATAACGCCTGCATTACCAAATAAAACTGGTCTATCCACTTTAACTGTAGAACTATTACCAAAACCATTAGAACTATTCCAATTAGCATTACCATTGCCAGAATACATTAATCCATGATTTGTATCAGCAGCATTTTGACTTCTTAGATATATTGCTTGATCATTTAAACATATTGATTGAGCACTAGCTGAATGACTTGTTGCACAACTATTAGTAGTATTACAATTATAATAACTATTATTGCCGTCGGCCTGGAGCTCGCGCCTCGCCTAATTTCCCACGTCAATCGCACACGAGTGGCATGGCTAGCGGCCACTTGATCGACAAAATGCGCATTAAATACATCCTTGAGGGTCCACACGTCGCGTCCAAGTTTGCCGTCTTCGACGATATGCACCTTCACCTAGGCCCATATTTGAGCATCAACGTCATCCTTGATCTACCTCGCCGTCCGTTTCGCCCTTGACGACATCCAACGACAAGATTTGAATCCCGTCAAAGAGATGCGATTTGGTTTGCCAGATTCGCTCCAGACTGAGGTCGGTCGAGTTCAGAAAAGCGGCGGCAAATGTCTCGGCGCTCCCGACTACTTGACACGTCTGGACCGAGTAGAACGCCTCCTGATCGTCGTCAGGTTGGATCTGCCCTGTCATGAACCGCTCGAAAAATGAGGAAGCAGTCGCGCGGAGATCTTCCTCATACGATTGAGGGGTCTTCAT